>LR778278.1:20434158-20604158 GCA_902810595.1 Coregonus sp. 'balchen' | reverse complement strand
TTTTGGAACACATAGCAGATGTAATAAATGTAGCCTACATTGCCATAACTGTATCGTGATATAAATCAAATTTGGATTTTGATCAAATAAAACGGTGTTTATTTTAACAGCTTTGGGCTAATTTTGTCCACTAAAAAATTACTTAAATAAGGTTGGTATAATGTAGGTGTCTCTGTAGGATATACAACCAAAGTCAGATCGATGATAATGGGCCATGAAAATAGTGAAACTAGCGATCAATGTAGCTGATTTATGGGAGCGAGCAGAATAATAAGACAACTTTTGGGTCTTATTTTGCCTGGCTTATGAATATCATGCTACATAGATAGAAATGATAATGTTAATCAAAAGTCAATGCATTCCAATGGTCAAATGACAACGAATCGAAACATATCTTTACATCTGTAGAGAACCGCAAGCACCAACTCTGCGTCAGCCGTTCAGTCGAAAATTTTAGCATAGTGCGCCCGCCAAAGAAGCAGAGGTGCACGCTCGTTACAGCTTGTTGTTCCAAAAACAAGGAACAAAAAAAGTCCACTTCGACCATAACATTACTGTGACACGACAAGCCTATTCAAAACTAAACAGTGACACGACCAGCCTATTCAAAACTAAAAACAGACAGAACCTCCACTACTACTAACCTTTTTGCTGCTTGAAGGACTGTATGGAGCCAGAGTGATGCACCATAGCGCCGTTTGGTTGATGATTATTATTCCCACCGTAAATAATATTCCGTATTTCTTAAAAAGCAAGGTTACCGAATAGGGAAACTATGGTGGGATTGCGTAGGTGTTCTCGCGGCTGCTATCCATGCCGGTAGACTACAGTCATTACAGCAAGCGATGTCTACAGCGATGCGGAAACCCCAACAACACCTGTACAGAGTTCCATCCCCTCCGCATGCTCCCCATCCACGGCTGTTGTCATGGTAACGAACCAAAGGGGGGGGGGGGGGGGGGGGGGGGGGTCCTTCTCTCCACCCCCTTCAAAACGGACACTGCTGACCTGGTTCTGAATTTAGGCTACATTGTCTCTGTCAACGGACAGTCTTTTGAAAAATAACAAAAAATCATGTTCATTCTCCTTGGTCTAAGATTATCATTATTTTACATCATTATGTAATCCTTAGGTATACCACGGTCACCACAGGATCAAGGCCGTATTGTCTATCCTGTGGCACCATTACCTGAGGGGAACTTATTTGTAATAAGTGAGAGTTGTGAGAGGTTGCACTGAGATACAGTTGAAGTCGGAAGTTTACATACACCTTAGCCAAATACATTTAAACTCAGTTTTTCACACTTCCTGACATTTAATCCTAGTAAAAATGCCCTGTTTTTTTTAAGAATGTGAAATGTCAGAATAATAGTAGAGAGAATGATTTTTTTCAGCTTTTATTTCTTTCATCACATTCCCAGTGGGTCAGAAGTTTACATACACTCAATTAGTATTTGGTAACATTGCCTTTAAATTGTTTAACATGGGTCAAATGTTTTGGGTAGCCTTCCACAAGCTTCCCACAATAAGTTGGGTGAATTTTGGCCCATTCCTCCTGACAGAGCTGGTGTAACTGAGTCAGGTTTGTAGGCCTCCTTGCTTGCACACGCTTTTTCAGTTCTGCCCACAAATGTTCTATAGGGTTTGAGGTCAGGGCTTTGTGATGGCCACTCCAATATCTTGACTTTGTTGTCCTTAAGCCATTTTGCCACAACTTTGGAAGTATGCATGGGGTCATTGTCCATTTGGAAGACCAATTTGCGACCAAGCTTTAACTTCCTGACTGATGTCTTGAGATGTTGCTTCAATATATCCACATAATTTTCCTTCCTCATGATGGCATCTATTATGTGAAGTGCACCTGTCCCTCCTGCAGCAAAGCACCCCCACAGCATGATGGTGCCACCCCCATGCTTCACGGTTGGGATGGTGTTCTTTGGCTTGCAAGCCTTCCCCTTTTTCCTCCAAACATAACGATGGTCATTATGGCCAAACAGTTCTATTTTTGTTTCATCAGACCAGAGGACATTTCTCCAAAAAGTACGATCTTTGTCCCCATGTGCAGTTGCAAACCGTAGTCTGGCTTTTTTATGGTGGTTTTGGAGCAGTGAATTCTTCCTTGCTGAGCGGTCTTTCAGGTTATGTCGATACAGGACTCGTTTAACTGTGGATATAGATACTTTTGTACCTGTTTCCTCCAGCATCTTCACAAGGTCCTTTGCTGTTGTTCTGGGATTGATTTGCACTTTTCGCACCAAAGTACGTTCATCTCTAGGAGACAGAATGCGTCTCCTTCCTGAGCGGTATGACGGCTGCGTGGTCCCATGGTGTTTATACTTGCGTACTATTGTTTGTACAGATGAACGTGGTACCTTCAGGCGTTTGGAAATTGCTCCCAAGGATGAACCAGACTTGTGGAGGTCTACATTTCTTGGCTGATTTCTTTTGATTTTCCCATGATGTCAAGCAAAGAGGCACTGAATTTGAAGGTAGGCCATGAAATACATCCACAGGTACACCTCCAATTGACTCAAATGATGTCAATTAGCCTATCAGAAGCTTCTAAAGCCATGACATCATTTTCTGGAATTTCCCAAGCTGTTTAAAAAGGCACAGTCAACTTAGTGTATGTAAACTTCTGACCCACTGGAATTGTGATACAGTGAATTATAAGTGAAATAATCTGTCTGTAAACAATTGTTGGAAAAATTACTTGAGTCATGCACAAAGTAGATGTCCTAACTTGCCAAAACTATAGTTTGTTAACAAGAAATTTGTGGAGTGGTTGAAAAACAAGTTTTAATGACTCCAACCTAAGTGTATGTAAACTTCCGACTTCAACTGTAGATGGCCAGAGCCTATATGGCTTTGAGACAGTTACCTGCTCTTCTAGAGGCTGGAGATTTGGTTTGACAGAGACAGAGGGTGGAGTTTCCAGGGCTTCCCGAGTGGCACAGCGGTCTAAGGCACTGCATCGCAGTGCTAGAGGCATCACTACAGACCCGGGATCAATCCCGGGTCTGTAGGCTTTACTTGGCTCAACGCGCTCTAGCAACTCCTTGTGGCGGGCCGGGTGCCTGCAGGCTGACCTCAGTCATTCGGTGAACGGTGTTACCTCCGACACATTGGTGCAGCTGGCTTCCGGGTTAAGCGGGCGGGTGTTAAGTGCGGTTTGGCGGGTCATGTTTCAGAGGACGCATGACTCGACCTTCGCCTCCTGAGCCCGTTGGGGAGTTGCAGCAATGAGACAAGATCGAAAATTGGGGAGAAAAAGTGGGTAAAAGGACAAAAAAAATGTATAATAAAATACATAAAAGAAGCTGGAGTTTCCTCAGGCAGGTCAAAGGGTAAACCAGGTTTGACAGAGGCATTGTGAGAAAAGCGTCCATGACAATACTGTCTTTGCTAGAGTTAGGCTACGGCTCATCCTACCTACTCCTGGTGTTTCTGACACACACTCTTCTCCACTGCTGTGGAGATTCTAGTGGGAGGAGAGAGGGGGGGGGGGAGAGGACAGCTGTGGGCGGGGAGGAGAGAGAACAGCTGTGTGGCGGGGGGGGAGAGAACAGCTGTGTGGGGGGGAGAGAAACAGCTGTGGGGGGAGGAGAGAGAACAGCTGTGGTCAGGGTGGGAGAGAACAGCTGTGGGCGGGGAGGAGAGAGAACAGCTGTGGGGGGGAGAGAGAACAGCTTGGGATCCTAGTGGGAGGAGAGAGGAGAGAACAGCTGTGGGGGGGGAGAGAACAGCTGTGGGGGTCCTAGTGGGGGGAGAGAGAACAGCTGTGGGGGGAGGAGAGAGAACAGCTGTGGGGATCCTAGTGGGAGGAGAGAGAAAATAGGAATATAATCAATTCTCATGGACTAGATTCTATTCAATCTCATGTCATTTCTCTCTAACTCATATTCTTGCATTCCCATTTCATTGTTAAATCATTCAACACTAAACACAGAATATAATTATAATAGATTATCACAGGCAAAATAAGATTCCTGTTTTAGAGGAGGAAGCAACACATTCTTAGAATACCACAAAAGTAAATCATGGTTCTCCCCAATCATACTCCTTCTAGGCGACAAAGAAAGCTACAGTCTGTTGGCAAGCCAAGGTCATTGGCCTTATCTCATCGGCAACGGCACAACAGCAGCCAATCACAAGTCCAGTCTGCCTCCATTCACTTATCATTGGTTATATACGCTGGACCCTAAAATATGTTTTACTACTCGCAATGGAGAGGCTAGATATATTTCTGATTCCATTTAATTGATAAGACTTTTGTGATTGGTCAACTACCAGAGAATGAGGTACCCCTTGTCCATATAATCCTATTCATTAAGATATAAAAAGACAAAACTGATCCTAGAGCAGGACTCATGGGCGCAGGTCTGTAAGCTACAACAGTAGGCCTTGCATTGAATAATTGTCTGTCTGTGGTTTGGATAGTGGTCTGTTGTCTCTAGTCCCAGACAGAAGAAATACTCTAGCTTCTCTTCTCTCTCTCTCTCTCGAGAGAAGAGAGAGAGGAGAGACTTCTCCGTGCTCTAGAGAGAGATATCTCCGCTATTCTCTTCTTCTCTTCTCTCGTCTTGAGCTATCTTCTCTCGTCTCGTCCATCTCTATCTCTCGTCATCTCGCTCTCTATCTCTCTATCTCTCTCTCTCTCTCTCTCTCTCTCTCTCTCTCTCTTCTCTCTCTCTCTCTCTCTCTCTCTCTCTCTCTCTCTCTCTCTCTCTCTCTGCCCCACACACAGCTTTTGGGTCAATAAATAAATAAGTAGCTCTTCAATGGTGACTGTTTAAATATGTATATGCTCTATTTCTGTGTGTTCAATATTCAGATCGGATGTAGGTCAACAAGACATCTCTGCAGTGGGAGCTACTGTAGGCTGTTTTATGTAAAGGAATACTGCCATCTTGTGGTGACTGGGATGAACACCATGCACCTCCATTTGTTGTGGTGGTGGTAATCATTACATTTCACATTTTAGTCATTTAGCAGACATTTATAAGACATCTTATCCAGAGCGACTTAGAGTTAGTGAGTGCATACATTTTCATCTTGTGTGGACGGATCTACGTGCAGCATATATTACTCCAGCATACATCTTTCCCAAACTTAACTTAGTTGATTTCAAACACTGTGTCACGCCCTGACTCAGGGGACTGGTATATGTGAGGCAGGGTGTGTATATTCTTTGTTGTATCTATGTGTATTAGTCTAGGTGGGTTATCTAGTATGTGTATTTCTATGTTGGCCGGGTGTGGTTCCCAATCAGAGGCAGCTGTCGCTCGTTGTCTCTGATTGGGGATCATACTTAGGCAGCCTATTGGCACTAGTGGGTTGTGGGATCTTGTTCCGTGTAAGGTTTGTTGTTTGTTTCAACCTTTGGAACTTCACGTTTCGTTTGTTTATAAGTTAAATAAACATGTACGCATATCACGCTGCGCCTTGGTCTGACCCGTCCTTGAACGAACGTGACACACTGCTTCTTCTCCTTAGCTCACTGTACACGTTCCCTCTGTAGAAAAAACAGAGCACTTCTCAGAACCCTTTCTCTGGCCCACTGCAGCGGTGTTCCGTGCCGGCCGTGAATATCACAGTTCCTATTTCCATTTCCATTTGCCCAAGGCCCGCTTGATTCCTGAAAACAAGCGAGATACTCAGCCTTGTTTGATATGGGTACTGACCTCAAACCAAGTAGGCCGGTGGGTGGGGTGACAATTGGCCAGTGGCGACCCGTCATTCAGGGCAGCTGGGGCAGAGGCCCACCTGTTTTGAGCCTCACCTGTTTAGCTAAAAAAAATCTTGCCATTAATACATGCCATATATCAGTTTGCAAACAATGTAAAAATAAAGATCATTGAGTTAAGAAAGCTGCATACATACAAACAGTCTCTTTTTTTGCTTTCTTGACTAAGTAAGGCAGCTCCAAAATGCAGGTGTTTCAGCCTAGCTCAGTGCTTTCTGTGGTGGTGGTGGGGCAGCCAGCAGAAAATACAGAGCGTAGGGGTTGGTAATGTTCTCCGGTTGCGTCATGATTGGCTCAGTGTTCTGTCACTCATTGGGACATTACATCACCGCAAAATCTATGGGGAGAGCTCGAAAATGCAAGCCCCTTGGGTGATGCCATAGTTACATTAGAACTGCCCATCCAAGAAGGCTCAAGGTCATTGGCCACAGATAAAATGACGTCAAATCACGTTATATCTACCGTAGCTTTGATTGGACTGATCATGTCAACATCATACTTTCAAAATCTTTGCTAGCAAGCTAGCAGTCATCATCATGAATCAAGTCAACAATCTACTGGCAAATCCTTTTCAATCCTTGTCATATAAAGATAAATTATGAAGAGAAATTATTGATAAAACGTATCGTTGCCCATCGGCCATTGGACATAAACATTACACAACAAGTTGGAAATCGTAAATTCAACAATGAGTGGTTTGGAAGGAATCAGTGGCTAACTGCAAGCAGTCACTAGCCTGCTATTCAGTGGAGAGGGTGTGTGGTCCAAGTCTGGGATTAAGGGTCTCCTTTCCAAGCTTAAAAGGATAAACATGCCACGGGCCAGAAAAGGTTGAATACATTGGCCATGCTGTCAATCCAGCATGACTTCTCCCACGTTCAAAACAACTGGAAACTCGGAACTGGGAAATCTCAGACTTCAGTGAGTTCAAGACAACTGGAAACTCTGAGAAAAAAACGAGCTCCAACTGGGAAAATACGTTTTGAACGGTCATCCAAACTCGGAATTCCAAGCCGGGAACTTGGGCCTCTTTCTAGAGCTCCAACCTGAAGATAACTGACGTCACGATTCGACCTCATTTTTTCCCCCCCCAGAGTTCCCAGTTGTCTTGAAAAACACAATACATCCAGAGAATGCCAGACTTTGATGACAAAATTTGCCCACAAGAAGGACCGCCGCGCCACCTTCCTGTTCAAGTGAGCACAGCACTACAAGGTGAGTCCAAAAATGTATTGTATGCTGCTGCAAAAATTATGCAATATGCCAGGGAGATATGTATACTGTAGCTAAGTAATACTAAGTGTATGTTGTGTAGTAAGCTGTTAGTAGCCCATGTGTCTCACCCTAAGAATTTGGTCCCTCTCCCCTCAGAATTTAGCCTACTGTTCTGACTTGGTGGTGCACAAGTAGCCTATAGCCTGTTTTAGAGAAATGTAATCATCGAATATTGTAAGAGCTTTCATTGTCTGCTTATATGCCCCCTTTATTTATCCTACGGTTCTGACTTGGTGTACAGGGAGAATACTGTAAGAACGGCCCATGTTCTGAATTCTGTCGCTGTACATTTCAAAAGTGCTCAACAAATGGTTATATTGACTACGTCCGTCCTGGCTCGCTCATTAATGTCTTAATCGAAATTACGGATTGCTTCTTATCCGCTCGTCATCCCCTTATGCCATAGTTTGTACATCTCAATCGTCAGTAGAAACCACATTTGTTTAAGCAAGTCTAGCCCTGGGTCCAATGCCCATCCCTCTCCTCAGCCCAGCAGTCGACCCAGTGCCAGTCTTGGGTGCATCGACTTCACCGGTCCCTGATGCTCAACACTGCCAGATTCAGTGCCAGCCCTGGATCCACCGCCCAGACCAGATCTGGGCTTGCCTCCGGCTCCGGACCTGGATGACCGTCCAGCCCCTGTGGGAGAGCCACCAGCTAACCTGTTCCGGCCGAGTATGCCTGGCCCGCCTCGGTGGGATGGCCTCCTCCACCTGCCTGGACACCTCCAGCAGCAAGGGGTATGGAACCACCCTGACTGCTGCTGGCAGCCCAGCCTTGCAGACAACGTGAGTACCTTGTCCCTCACTGCCCTCTCCATCCATGCCACTGAAGGGTTGGCAACATGGGGTGGCGGGACTTGCCACGAGGTCAGGTGCCTTACAACCACCAGACGTCACAGGGTGGCTACAGAGAGGGCACACAGACACGTCCTCATTAGAGGATTTGAGTGTAAAAAAAAATAGAATGTACTTCATACATTTTGGGGCGGCTGTTAAAAACCCTCTCTCAAACCTTCTCCCTGGCCCTGGGATACAGAAAGAAACTCTCCAGCCCAGCAGAGGCTACCTCTGGCCCTGCTTACTTCGTTGCTAGGGGGTTGGCTAGTGTCATGTGACCTGATCAGCCACTCACAGGCTGTACCTGGTGGGAATCCTGAGGCCTACTAGCCTTTTGTCTACTAGCTTACCACTGTACATACCGTGTGCTACTACCCACAGCCTGTGGCATACTAGCCTAGCGTGCTAGCTTACCACTGTACATACTGTGTGCTACTACCCACAACCTGTGGCATACTAGCCTAGCGTGCTAGCTTACCACTGTACATACCGTGTGCTACTACCCACAGCCTGTGGCATACTAGCCTAGCATGCTAGCTTACCACTGTACATACCGTGTGCTACTACCCACAACCTGTGGCATACTAGCCTAGCATGCTAGCTTACCACTGTACATACCGTGTGCTACTACCCACAACCTGTGGCATACTAGCCTAGCATGCTAGCTTACCACTGTACATACCGTGTGCAACTACCCACAGCCTGTGGCATACTAGCCTAGCGTGCTAGCTTACCACTGTTGCCTATACTAGTTGGCCCTGTATAGTACGCTATCCCCTTCTACATAGTGACTATTGTGTGCCATGTTCTGCCTATTAGCCCAGTGCTATTAGCCACTATATGCTACTGCCTAGCCATCACTGCTGTTATTCCTATACTGCTTTTACAGTGGAAGTCAGAAGTTTACATACACTTAGGTTGGAGTCATTAAAACTTGTTTTTCAACCACTCCACAAATTTCTTGTTAACAAACTATAGTTTTGGCAAGTCGGTTAGGACATCTACCTTGTGCATGACACAAGTATTTTTCCCAGCAATTGTTTACAGACAGATTATTTCACTTATAATTCACTGTATCACAATTCCAGTGGGTCAGAAGTTTACATACACTAAGTTGACTGTGCCTTAAACAGATTGGAAAATTCCAGAAAATGATGTCATGGCTTTAGAAGCTTCTGATAGGCTAATTGACATCATTTGAGTCAATTGGAGGTGTAACTGTGGATGTATTTCAAGGCCTACCTTCAAACTCAGTGCCTCTTTGCTTGACATCAAAAGAAAATCAGCCGAAACCTCAGAAAAATATTTGTAGACATCCACAAGTCTGGTTCTGTCACGCCCTGACTCAGAGGACGCTTATATGTTGAGTCAGGGTGTGTATATTCCTTGTTGTGATTTTCTATGTTGCATTTTTCTATGTTTAGTTCTAGTATTTCTAGATCTATGTTGGCCGGTGTGGTTCCCAATCAGAGGCAGCTGTCGCTCCTTGTCTCTGATTGGGGATCATACTTAGGCAGCCTATTGGCACTAGTTAGTTGTGGGATCTTGTTCCGTGTGAGGTATGTTGTTTGTTTACCTTGGACTTTCGTTTTGTTTGTTGTTTTGTCGGTTGTTTATTCATATTAATAAACATGTATGCATATCACGCTGCGCCTTGGTCCGTCCCGTCTATAAACGAACGTGACAGGTACATCCTTGGGAGCAATTTCCAAACGCCTGAAGGTACCACGTTCATCTGTACAAACAATAGTACGCAAGTATAAACCTCATGGGACCACGCAGCCGCCATACCGCTCAGGAAGGAGACACATTCTGTCTCCTAAAGATGAACGTACTTTGGTGCGAAAAGTGCAAAACAATCCCAGAACAACAGCAAAGGACCTTGTGAAGATGCCGGAGGAAATAGGTACAAAAGTATCTATATCCACAGTAAAACGAGTCCTATATTGACATAACCTGAAAGGCCGCTCAGCAAGGAAGAAGCCACTGCTCCAAAAACCGCCATAAAAAAGCCAGATTACGGTTTGCAACTGCACATGGGGACAAAGATCGTACTTTGTGGAGAAATGTCCTCTGGTCTGATGAAACAGAAATAGAACTGTTTGGCCATAATGACCATCGTTATGTTTGGAGGAAAAAGGGGGTTGCTTGCAAGCCAAATAACACCATCCCAACCGTGAAGCACGGGGGTGGCAGCTTCATGCTGTGGGGGTGCTTTGCTGCAGGAGGGACTGGTGCACTTCACAAAATAGATGGCATCATGAGGAAGGAAAATGATGTGGATATATTGAAGCAACATCTCAAGACATCAGTCAGGAAGTTAAAGCTTGGTCGCAAATGGGTCTTCCAAATGGACAATGACCCCAAGCATACTTCCAAAGTTGTGGCAAAATGGCTTAAGGACAACAAAGTCAAGGTATTGGAGTGGCCATCACAAAGCCCTGACCTCAATCCTATAGAAAATTTGTGGGCAGAACTGAAAAAGCGTGTGCGAGCAAGGAGGCCTATAATCCTGACTCAGTTACACCAGCTCTGTCAGGAGGAATGAGCCAAAATTCACCCAACTTATTGTGGGAAGCTTGTGGAAGGCTACCCAAAACGTTTGACCCAAGTTAAACAATTTAAAGGCAATGCTACCAAATACTAATTGAGTGTATGTAAACTTCTGACCCACTGGGAATGTGATGAAATAATTTAAAGCTGAAATAAATCATTCTCTCTACTATTATTCTGACATTTCACATTCTTAAAATAAAAGTGGTGATCCTAACTGACCTAAGACAGGGGATTTTTTACTAGGATTAAAATGTCAGTAATTGTGAAAAACTGAGTTTAAACGTATATCATTTGTATTATGGCTAAGCTATAGCCCTGCTATTTCGCCACTGCTACTACTGATGGCAGGCTAATAGCAATACAGGCTATTACTGCTGTGTACTACTGCTAGCATAACAATGTTAGAATTGTTATCATTCATTAGCCTGCTATTACACTGTGTACTACTGCTAGCATAACAATGTTAGAATTGTTATCATTCGCTAGCCTGCTATTACACTGTGTACTACTGCTAGCATAACAATTCGTTAGCCTGCTATTACACTGTGTACTACTGCTACCATAACAATTCGTTAGCCTGCTATTACTGCTGTGTCCTACTGCTAGCATAACAATTCGTTAGCCTGCTATTACACTGTGTACTACTGCTAGCATAACAATTCGTTAGCCTGCTATTACTGCTGTGTACTACTGCTAGCATAACAATTCGTTAGCCTGCTATTACTGCTGTGTCCTACTGCTAGCATAACAATTCGTTAGCCTGCTATTACTGCTGTGTAACACATGCTCTTTATTTCTATGTTTACTACAGAAAACCCCTAACACGACTAGTAGTCTCCCCTTCTTTGGTTGCTGTGTGTGTGCGTGTCTGTCTGTTTGGTGTGTGTCGAACTTGGACAGCGGCACCTAGAATCCAAACCGGCGCCTCTATCGGAGACCACCACATGGTGGCACTCTTTCACCCTCAAAGTAGAAAATCATGAACACGGCATCACTCATGATGAACACACAGTATAATCAGGAGTTTTAAATGCATTACTATCGACGCCCTATCTCCTTCATCATGCACTCAGAAGCAGTTAGCAACAGCAGCAATTTGCTGATATGGTTATTTTACCAGCAGCTTGGAGAAATAACGGAACAGGGCTTGACAGAACCTCTCACTAAATGTCCTTGTAGACAACTAGACCAAACAGGAAGCTGCTGAGCCAACTCATCTGTCTCTCTAAAGGCTTGATCTCTCACAGAGATTTGATTTGCTGCTGTCCAGATAGCTACCTCTGATGTGCTGACGGTGTACACACACACAGATCAGTCTCACTGTCATCCACCTCACTAAGTCAATGGTAGACCAGTACTCATGTCCTGTGTTAACCCATGGCATGGCCAGTACTCACGTCCTGTGTTAGCCCATGGCATGGCCAGTACTCACGTCCTGTGTTAGCCCATGACATGGCCAGTACTCACGTCCTGTGTTAACCCATGGCATGGCCAGTACTCACGTCCTGTGTTAGCCCATGGCATGGCCAGTACTCACGTCCTGTGTTAGCCCATGACATGGCCAGTACTCACGTCCTGTGTTAACCCATGACATGGCCAGTACTCACGTCCTGTGTTAACCCATGGCATGGCCAGTACTCACGTCCTGTGTTAGCCCATGGCATGGCCAGTACTCACGTCCTGTGTTAGCCCATGGCATGGCCAGTACTCACGTCCTGTGTTAGCCCATGGCATGGCCAGTACTCACGTCCTGTGTTAACCCATGACATGGCCAGTACTCACGTCCTGTGTTAGCCCATGGCATGGCCAGTACTCACGTCCTGTGTTAACCCATGGCATGGCCAGTACTCACATCCTGTGTTAACCCAGGGCATGGCCAGTACTCACGTCCTGTGTTAACCCATGGCATGGCCAGTACTCACGTCCTGTGTTAACCCATGGCCAGTACTCACGTCCTGTGTTAACCCATGGCATGGCCAGTACTCACGTCCTGTGTTAACCCATGGCCAGTACTCACGTCCTGTGTTAGCCCATGGCCAGTACTCACGTCCTGTGTTAACCCATGGCCAGTACTCACGTCCTGTGTTAACCCATGACCAGGGGAGTGGAGGAATAAAAAGAGCTCAAAAAGGCTGATGGAATATGGAAAAATATAAAGTTTATTTGCATTTCAAATTAACAAAATGCAAATAAACTTAATTTGGACATATTCTCAAAGTTAACCCATACCTGACAATGCTTTGACTGCAGAGGGACGTTTACGTAACACTAGTGATGCTCCACCACGTCAGAGATCCCCATGGAGACACTCACCAGAGTCTGTCTCTATCCAATGTTAACCTGGACTACACGACTACAGAGGGATGTTTACGTAACACTAGTGATGCTCCACCACGTCAGAGATCCCCATGGAGACACTCACCAGAGTCTGTCTCTATACAATGTTAACCTGGACTACACCTTGACTATGCTTTGGTGCTACAGAGGAAAGCTTCTAGAACACTAATGATCAGAGACATGTCCCACCGTGACTGTCAGATATCTATGAGGATCTCAGTCAGTCAGTCTCTGTACAATGATAACCAATACTTCCTGGACCTGCACAGAGAGGAGTTTATGCACCGAGACATGTTGTCAGAGGTCTAACCTGCAGTATGAGCGACTCACTCACCAGAGTCGTGATCTGTCTCAGTGTCTCCGGTGTGAAGGCTGCTAGCCAGGGAGGAACTCCAGGATAAGGAGTGGCTCAGACAGGGCCGTGGAAGGACATGTTGCCTGCCACTCCTGGTCCTTATGGAGCCTGGGTCCTCCTCCTCCAGCAGGGGCTGCCTGCCACTCCTGGTCCTGGGACCTCCTCCAGCAGGGGCTGCCTGCCACTCCTGAAGACATGACCCTGGAAGGGAGGGATCACAGCACCCGTCCACGTAAGCATAAAAATCAACCAATCAACTTTTGAGCCTTTAGCAAAGCAGATGGTTGGTTCTCTATTGATTACACACACACACACACACACACACACACACACACACACTCTGTTGTGCTTCAGTCCTTCAGGGTACTTAGGAATGACTCTTCTTGCTAGTTTAAACGTTCCCTAGCCTCACAAAGACACACTACTCTCCTTTATATATATATATATATATCTTACACATCTCAAAGGGAAGAGACTCAAAACAGGAGGTGGCCACTTATCTTTGAGCCCTTTGTGGTTTTGAAGTTTAAAGTCTAATATATTTGGAAAGTCAAAACAGTTAGTAGAACATAATCTTTTTTTTTTCTCTCCCTCATGTTGCTGCCGGCTGGGCCTCATGCATTTTTTAAAACACATGTTTAGGATTCCTCTGAACGCTGATAACAGTCTGATGATACTTGACGCTAATGCTGGACAATGGTGTCCTAGCTTTATCAGGGCACAAAGCATCTCAGAGTGGGAGTGCTGATCTAATCTTTTCCACTGATCAAATATTTATTAGGTTTACAATTAAATCAATTAGCCACGATCACTTCTAATAACTACTTCCTTAACCACCTGGCTCAGCTAATGAAAGTAACCATTGTTGTTTTAAAGGCGTGTGATTGCAGTATAGCTAGTACAAATTTGGAGACAAGACTTACGGTACACTAATAGATTTAGAAGCCGCATCATCATAGCTGGGTGACAAACCAGGCCACCTCATAGACCATCTCTGGCAACGTACCAGCCTGTCTCCCTGCTCCAACCACAGACCTAACAGAAGCATTGACTTCAAATCTTTCTTCTTGGCTCCTGTTCTAGTTTGTGAGGTCATTTCCGTACGAAATCAAAAAAAAAAAATAGCCAACCACTCACACAAATGTTTTGTATATTTGCAAAAATGTCAAGTCTGATTTGACAGTATCTGAATGTACGGGACGGAATCTGGATATACAGTACCAGTCAAAAGGTTTGGACACACCTACTCATTCAAGGGTTTTTCTTTATTTTTACTATTTTCTACATTGTAGAATAATAGTGAAGACATCAGAACTATGAAATAACACATATGGAATCATGTAGTAAATCAAAATGTGTTCAACAAATCAAAATATATTTTAGATGTGTCAAAGTTGCCACCCTTTGCCTTGATGACAGCTTTGCACACTCTTGGCATTCTCTCAACCAGCTTCACCTGCAATGCTTTTCCAACAGTCTTGAAGGAGTTCCCACATATGCTGAGCACTTGTTGGCTGCTTTTCCTTCACTCTGTGGTCCAACTCCTCCCAAACCATCTCAATTGTAATGTAATTGGGTTGAGGTCGGGTGATTGTGGAGGCCAGGTCATCTGATGCAGCACTCCATTTCTCTCCTTCTTGGTCAAATAGCCCTTACACAGCCTGGAGGTGTGTTGGGTCATTGTCCTGTTGAAAAACAAATGATAGTCCCACTAAGCGCAAACCAGATGGGATGGCGTATTGCTGCAGAATGCTGTGGTAGCCATGCTGGTTAAGTGTGCCTTGAATTCTAAATAAAATCACTGACAGTGTCACCAGCAAAGCACCCCCACAACCATCAAACCTCCTCCTTCATGCTTCACGGTGGGAACCACACATGCAGAGATCCATTCACCTACTCTGCGTCTCACAAAGACACGGCGGTTGGAACCAAAAATCTCAAATTTGGACTCAGACCAAAGGACAGATTTCCACCGGTCTAATGTCCATTGCTCGTGTTTCTTGGCCCAAGCAAGTCTCTTCTTATTGATGTCCTTTAGTAGTGGTTTCTTTGCAGCAATTCGACCATGAAGGCCTGATTCACACAGTGTCCTCTGAACAGTTGATGTTGAGATGTGTCTGTTACTTGAACTCTGTGAAGCATTTCTTTGGGCTGCAATTTCTGAGGCTGGTAACTAATGAACTTATCCTCTGCAGCAGAGGTAACTCTGGGTCTTCCTTTCCTGTGGCGGTCCTCATGAGAGCCAGTTTCATCATAGCGCTTGATGGTTTTTGCGACTGCACTTGAAGAAACTTTCAAAGTTCTTGAAATGTTCCGTATTGACTGACCTTCATGTCTTAAAGTAATGATGGACTGTCATTTGTCTTTGCTTATTTGAGCTGTTCTTGCCATAATATGGACTTGGTCTTTTACCAAATAGGGCTATCTTCTGTATACCACCCCTACCTTGTCACAACACAACTGATTGGCTCAAACGCATTAAGAAGGTAAGAAATTCCACAAATTAACTTTTAACAAGGCACACCTGTTAATTGAAATGCATTCCAGGTGACTACCCCATGAAGCTGGTTGAGAGAATGCCAAGATAGTGCAAAGTTGTCAAGGCAAAGGGTGGCTACTTTGAAGAATCTCAAATATAAAATACATTGATTTGTTTAACACTTTTTTTGTTACATCATGATTCCATATGTGTTATTTCATAGTTTTGATGTCTTCACTATTATTCTACAATGTAGAAAATAGTTTTTTTAAAAAAGAAAAACCCTGGAATGAGTAGGTGTGTGCAAACTTTTGGCTGGTACTTTATAGGATGAAAACCAGACAGTGTAACAGTGTTGCTTTCCATCTCTCTCCTTGCCTCAACTTGGGCTCGAACCAGTCACCCTCTGAACACATCAACAACTGTCACCCACAAAGCATTGTTTCCTGTCACTCCAGGAAACCAGACAAGTGAACACAGAGCAGGTTAACCTCTTCATCACTCGGCACCTGTGAGCTAGCAGCTTTTGAATGGTGTATCGTTTCTGTAGATAGGTTGAGAAAAATACGTTATCTGTCTACGAATATACGGGCAAGCACGGTTTCAAAATACAGTACTGGTTTTGCTATATGCTTATATATATTTGCTTGGAGTCTGAATATTATTTCATTTGGGCAACAACAGTTTAGCTAGATTCACAGTTGAGACGCTTCTCGTTCCAGTAGTGTATAACATTCAGGTATTCACACATGTTTAAAAACCGTACTATGCCATTGTTTGAGATTGCGGGAGGAGTACCCCGGATATGGGGAACCTCGTGATGAAGAGGTTAAAACACCCAGTCCTCTGTGAAAGGGCTGGTGGTGAGTGCAATATCATCTAAATGTGTAAAATACTACGCTCCATATTACATTTGATAAACCCAAGTCAGGTAAATGTTTCCCAAATGAGATGTTTAGCTTCCGGTACTATATTCCCCTTATTACAGAGAAGATAGGACATGTTTGGGATTAAATAAAATTGCTTTTTTAATTACATAATAATGACCAACATTTGCATCTTACTCCCATAACAACATCTGGACTCACTCTAACCCTGTTCACCTCACAGAGGTATGGCTTTATGAAGCGTTCAGCTAAACCGTCTTCTGCAAACAAAGTCCAGGAGCTTCCTCAGCCAAGGAAGGGAGGTTTAGGGGACAATGGTGGACTGAAGACAGCTGTGCAGAATGCCTCAACATTAAAAAACGTAATACTCAATATCTGTAAATCTGACTAAATATTAGCACTTCACTCCACATACTCGTGGGCAATAACCTTCAATCTGGATACCAGCACAGTCAACACCAAACCATGTCGGAGAGTAAACACTGAGAACCACAGCCAACACTAAAACATGTCAGAGTGTAAGCATGGAGAACCAATCCCCAAATTGAAAACGAGACTGACAGACGATTTATGCTTTTCATCACCTGGAACGGTAAGTGTAGAAACCGACTTGCTAAAGTCCAATAAATGATAAAATTGGGCAAACTTGAACTAGTCAGTAAAGATATTTTTTTTTTAAAGGAGTTGATTAGCGAGCCTCGAGATGAGTGACGGAAAAAGCTGCGACAACGGAGAAAGAAACTAACTCAAAAGGGTACAGTAAATACGGACGTTAAAGAACATGTTTCTGAGAGCAGCCTTACTCGAAATACAGACTAGATCTATGCGAGAACATCTGGTACTTACCGGAATTAAAAGAGAATGAGGGTGAAGATCCTGAGAGTGTGGTGAAATATTTCCTGGTTAAAGCGCTACAGATCCCAGGCGATACTGTAGACAAAAATCAAACTCTTAACGTTTACTTCGTGTCGGACAGAGATATGAGCGCCCAATCGTTGACAGAAATGTTCATTCTTTAAGGATAAAATAATGGTTAAAAAGACTCACTGGCACGAAAATAGACATGAACGATCCAAGTTCCCGAAGGAAACTGCAGAACGGCGTAAAGTGCCGTACCCACTCTTCAACGTGAATAGACTAAAAAAGGGAGACGTGTAGCTCTCGTAGTCGTGAAACTGTACATTGATAACCAACTGTTCAGAGACACCAAGACTACTCCATGGCTATTCTAAATAATACAAAGTTCCCATTGAGGAGTTGAATAATGGAACACCCAAAACTATCCATGGTAGGGATTGTAATAAAACACAGGAAAACAATCAAACACAACAATTGATAAAGAAATAAAACTACAAATACACTACCATTCAATATAGGGAATGTTGTAAAATAATTAGTATTCGACTTTATTTATAAATAGATAAAAGACAGCATTAGAAGAAAGGAGAATTATTGAAATAATACAACCTAAAATATAAGGAACTGGAACACGAAAGTACTCAAAAGCCTGAAATTAGGCAGGAATCAACAAGGTAGAGATAAACACAGGAGGACATAGGAGGCACAGTATGTGGGTATGTGAGGGTGTATACAGTGCATTCGGAAAGTATTCAGACCCCCCAATATCTCAGACAGCACTGGCCCGATTTTGATTAAACTTGGGTGAATGATGTGTCTTGCCATAGAGACCCGGTGCACACAGTGCATTCGGAAAGTATTCAGACCCCTTTGACTTTTTCCACATTTTGTTGCGTTACAGCCTTATTCTAAAATTGATTAAATAAAAATGTTTTCCTTAATCTACACACAATACCCAATAATGACAGCTACAAAAGCCATTTACAACATTAACAATGTCTACACAGTATTTCTGATCAATTTTATGTTATTTTAAAAATGGACAAAATGTTTTGCTTTTCTTTCAAAAACAAGGACATTTCTAAGTGACCCCAAACTTTTGAACGGTAGTGTATATATATATATATATATATATATATATGTCAGTGTTCTGTCGGACTGAGTGCGTTCTGTCAGTGTTTCTAATGGGGATTTCTGTTAGCTCAGTGTTTCTCTACCGAATATCAGTCAAACTTGATGATGCCTTCGGGTGTTAACAAGCTCCTGAGAGGAATTAGATTATATAAAGACTTAGCCGTCAAAGTGAAGTTAGGTCATTGATGTGCCTTGTTATTAATGTATCCAGGTAGAAGGGGCTTCTAACCATCATGGCAGTTAGGGCAGTGCATATCCTTATAACAATATGGGCCCAATGGTAAACATTGTAAATGGATGCATCAGAGAGACATTGAGCAGGTAGAGACAGTACATTAAGCTGATTGATAAGTAGGTAGAGACAGTACATTTAAGCTGATTGATAAGTAGGTAGAGACAGTACATTAAGCTGATTGATAAGTAGGTAGAGACAGTACATTAAGCTGATTTGATAAGTAGGTAGAGACAGGTAGAGACAGTAATTAAGCTGATTGATAAGTAGGTAGAGACAGTACATGTAAGCTGATTGATAAGTAGGTAGAGACAGTACATGTAAGCTGATTGATAAGTAGGTAGAGACAGTACATGTAAGCTGATTGATAAGTAGGTAGAGACAGTACATTAAGCTGATTGATAAGTAGGTAGAGACAGTACATTAAGCTGATTGATAAGTAGGTAGAGACAGTACATGTAAGCTGATTGCATAAGTAGGTAGGACGTACATGAGTGATTGATATAGGTAGAGACAGTACATGTAAGCTGATTGATGTAGGTGTAGAGACCGTAATGTAAGTGATTAAATAGGTAGGACCGTACTGTAAGCTGATTGAAAGTAGGTAGAGACAGTACATTAATGATTGATCAGTAGTAGAGACAGTACATGTAAGCTGATTGATAAGTAGGTGAGGCAGTACTGTAAGCTGATTGACAAGTAGGTAGAGACGACATGTAAGCTGATTGACAGTAGGTACGACAGTACATTTAGTGATTGACAGTAGTAGAGACAGTACATTTAAGCTGATTGACAAGTAGGTAGAGACAGTACATTTAAGCTGATTGACAAGTAGGTAGAGACAGTACATGTAAGCTGATTGATAAGTAGGTAGAGACAGTACATTTAAGCTGATTGATAAGTAGGTAGAGACAGTACATTTAAGCTGATTGATAAGTAGGTAGAGACAGTACATTTAAACTGATTGATAAGTAGGTAGAGACAGTACATTTAAACTGATTGATAAGTAGGTAGAGACAGTACATTTAAGCTGATTGATAAGTAGGTAGAGACAGTACATGTAAGCTGATTGACAAGTAGGTAGAGACAGTACATGTAAGCTGATTGACAAGTAGGTAGAGACAGTACATTTAAGCTGATTGACAAGTAGGTAGAGACAGTACATTTAAGCTGATTGATAAGTAGGTAGAGACAGTACATTTAAGCTGATTGATAAGTAGTAGAGACAGTACATTTAAGCTGATTGATAAGTAGGTAGAGACAGTACATTTAAGCTGATTGATAAGTAGGTAGAGACAGTACATTTAAGCTGATTGATAAGTAGGTAGAGACAGTACATTTAAACTGATTGATAAGTAGGTAGAGACAGTACATTTAAGCTGATTGATAAGTAGGTAGAGACAGTACATGTAAGCTGATTGACAAGTAGGTAGAGACAGTACATGTAAGCTGATTGACAAGTAGGTAGAGACAGTACATGTAAGCTGATTGACAAGTAGGTAGAGACAGTACATTTAAGCTGATTGACAAGTAGGTAGAGACAGTACATTTAAGCTGATTGATAAGTAGGTAGAGACAGTACATTTAAGCTGATTGATAAGTAGGTAGAGACAGTACATTTAAGCTGATTGATAAGTAGGTAGAGACAGTACATTTAAGCTGATTGATAAGTAGGTAGAGACAGTACATTTAAGCTGATTGATAAGTAGGTAGAGACAGTACATTTAAGCTGATTGATAAGTAGGTAGAGACAGTACATTTAAGCTGATTGATAAGTAGGTAGAGACAGTACATGTAAGCTGTTTGATAAGTAGGTAGAGACAGTACATTTAAGCTGTTTGATAAGTAGGTAGAGACAGTACATTAGCCCAAACACTATCAATATGTAGACAGAAGATACATTAAGCTGATCGATTGGCGAGCACTACAGGTACCTCTGACTTCCTGGAACATTGATTATTTATTAAAACAAACCTCTTGACTTTAAGAGACTTAATGGCTGCACTTACACAATTCTGATCTTCTGCCCAATTATTGGTGTTGAGACCAATCAGATCAGATGTTTTGCCAATAATTCTGTAAAATATCCGAATTGGGTTGTGTGTGTGTGTGTGTGTGTGTGTGTGTTTGTGACAACTGCTGATTTAAAAAGGTGGTTTATTCATTAATTTATGTTTTCAAACAACCACACCAGACTTTAAAACTGTGCTTAGTTTGTGTGTGAAAATGTTACGGCCCAATAAACTGACAAAACCAAATCAAACTCAATATCATAAGTTTTTACCCAGTTTATAATAAATAAATAAATAAAATAAAAAGGTCAGTGCCACACAGTAAACATATCCCCTATAGTTACATACTACAGATAAAATAAGAAGAGGGGATATATAGATATAGATATATTGTTTCATGTGGACATTTCAGAGGCCTTTTTCAAGACATGGATGAACAAAAGCACTGTAACAAACACAAGGGTCAATGATGGGTAACACAAGTCCCTGGTGGAGACCAACTGATGAATGATGACAACGCCACTGTTTTCGATATGGGACACTTAGTGCCCTGTGAAATCTTATGAATGTATTGTAAATGTGTTTTTTATGTATAACTGCCTTAGTTTTGCTGGACCCCAGGAAGAGTAGATGCTGCCTTGACAGGAACTAATGGGGATCCATAAGAAATAGAAATACACAACCACCAACTCTGTAAAACACAGTAGGCTAACAGTTAGCTAACAGCTAACCATACAAGAAAAGTAGCTACTTATGACGACTTTAGTGTCCATGGTGCAACAGGTGCAAGTTCTGGTCAAATTAACATCACCAGCAAAGTCAAACTGATAACCAAGTGGTTCTGAAAGTAACCTATTCTTGATTATTATGTTGAATAAACATGATTATTAGTGCATTTAATACATAACTGAGGGGGAGAAATATGGTGAAAATATGTAGACAATTTCGTAATTAGCTTTATTTTGACATTCATATTAGCCTAGTGCGTAAAATCCCAAATCTATTCCTGTAGAGTTGCCCGCAGTTGAGCCTCAGGAAAAACTGACGTGCATCGACATTATAGCGTCTGTAATGTTAACCTTTCATTCATGATTGAGATAGAAACGTGTTGGTTCTATTGAGAGTCGCTTCGCTTTTGAGAGTTTTTTAAATGATAAAAACATAGGCCTAACCTATGTCAGACAAACAATTAGGCTATATCTACAATATAATCCCAATGCCAATATAAAAGATAAACCCTTTGTAATTCATCCACACAGAAACGATTTGAAGTGGAGTTGGTGTTAGCCCTACCATTCCGCGCTGAGGAAAGTTCGAGTCTGGGATCCACTGAATGAAACTCAACTTGAACTTCCATGGCGCGATTCCCGTTGTGCCTCGGATGCAACTATGCTTTTAGGCGAACTGATAAACATGAACTTAAATATGCTTCCCTGAAGCGGAGTCGGACCATGGGCTTCTCCTCCAACAGACACACTGACTAACGCACTGGCCTTTGACATGTTTTGTATAGCTGTGTTCATGGGTGGGGTTGGAAATGCGGTTGGTTATGGATCTTGATTGGGAGAGTGGTGAACTCTGTGGAGAAAATACTACTTAAGCAGCAGGGATAGGCTGATCCAAGATTACCAAAAGGTGAGCCTATAATACAAATAATATAATTTTATGGACTATTTGGATACATTATACAAGAGTCGGAACAGATATTTAGATTGCATCTATATGTAAGTGAATTCCACACATTAAGACCGTTAGCTGTGAAGTCTAGCCATATTATATAATCTTGTCCAGGATATATACGCTTGTAAATAACATGTACAGTAGTTCAGTAAAGTGGATTATTTGGCACCTCTTTTTGTCCTTTTTTTTTTATTGATTTGAAAGAAACACTTTACATAAATGGAACACGGTGCACCCGGTGAGATCCTTTTTTAATGAGTGATTCTGTACAGCGCAGCCTCTCTAGCTCCCAAACATTAGGTCACATTATGGAGAACATGTTGTACAGTCTATGGTTTGAAACTAGGCCTGCATCATTTCATTTGTTTACTAATTAAAAGAAAGTCTCCTATGATTAAAAACATAGACGATGGAGTAGTTTGTTGGCTATGATAATGAAACCAATACTATTCCATTAGATTGAATTTATTTGCTGGACACCCACCCCAATGAAAATGGTTGCCTTCCAGGCATATTTTTATTTATTTTTTGCAGTGTCGCTGCGCAGATTAACAGATCTCACAACCCCTGCAAAGTTGCGCAGCGCCGCAGAGCGACTCCAAACAAATACGACCTGTAACATGTGGGCAACTTCCACTCCTTACCACACGATGGCAGTATTGTACAAACAGCTTCTATCACGCCTGGCGGACTAGGGGTTGTTTCAGATCGCAATGTCAGACAACGTTTTCTACGGGAGCAAACCAACGCAAACGTGAGGTCGGTCCCAGTTCTTGTATGTCCATGAACATAGCCCATATTCTGTTTACATTGGCGAAGTAGCTAACTAGTAGGTCTCCTTTTCGCTGTCTTTCAAGTGAAAGTTTTTCCAAATGACGCGTCGTTTCAACAAGAGGTTAGCTTGGAGAAATATTTAGCTAGCAACTGCTTAGTCAATAGCTACTAGTAAGCTCGTAGATTTAGCAAAAGCAAATGGCTACACGTTAACGTTAGTTATCTGGCTTCGTCGATTTACAGAAGAGAAACTAGGCAATTTTGCTAGCCTTGCTTGCTGTGTTCGAGATTGATTGTTTTATTCTAGTCAACTAGCTAACAAACGTTCAAAACTGACACTAAAAAGTTGATTGCCTTGTTCAAGTATGGGGATGTGCTTACCGTGCCTTGGTGGAGCTGCAGACGACGTGGTACCGACACCAGACCCAGTAAGTTAGCTAGCAAACTAGTAACTAGCCTTGTTAATTATAACATGTTCATCAGCTAGCTTGGTTGCTAGCTAACGTTACCATTTTCTGTCCTTCGAACAACGTTGACCTACCTAGCTAACTAGTTCTAGTAAAGCGTTGTTTGAACAAAATGCTACCTATGTGTGCCAGAGGGTTGGATATTGACAGTAAACATAGCTACCGAACTACACATTTTTGCTGTTCAATGTTTACCTTACCAAACTAGCTACCTAGTTTCAGACCCCCCGCCCCTACCTGATTATAGCCTGGGTACCAGTCTGTTTGTGCCAGTATGCCACTCCGTGTCATGCAAAACCTGACATGACGGCACAAACAAATCTGGGAGCAGGTTAACTTGGTTACATTATTCTTCTAATATACATTATTTTGAAAACGTCTCTCCCCGTGTTATGGAAGTTATGAATGATAACTGTAATGCTCTTACCCTCTTCCAATAGTGAAACCACAGAGATCCTATACATCCCTTATCTATGTAATTCTATGAGTGAAACACTCAACATCACGTTCTGCTTCCTTCACAGGAGACAAGGAGACGTCAGCTAGCAGAGGCAGCTGAGAAGAGACAGAAAGAGGTATGACTGGTTTTGACAAGTGTTCACGACAACCATATAGCCTAGGCCTACACTGTTACACCAATGGCTGGTTTCCCGGGACACAGATTAAGCCAAGCCCTGGACTAAAAAGCACTTTCAATGGAGATTCACCAGGACTAGGCTTAATCTGTGTCCGGGAAACAAGCCCTATATAGCCTACACATGGTGGTCCTGTGTGGCTCAGTTGGATTAGAGTGTGGTGTGGTTGTGGGTTCATTTCGCACAGGGGTCCTGTACACATACCATTGTATGCACTCACTGTACCATAAAAACTCAATTAGGATAAAAGTGTCTGCTAAGTGGTATACTGTATACTGCCACTGGCCAGTCAGTCTCAGCAGCCAGCCACTCTCCCTGTCCTTCTTATTCATATAGCATAGAGGACTTTACTGAGACAGAGTGGAGCCTACTGGGAGAATCAAATCAAAGTTGATTTGTCACTTACACAGGATACAGCAGGTGTAAACAGTACAGTGAAATGCTTACTTGCAAGCTCTCCTCGAGAGTGCAGTACAGATATTTATTTTTTATTTCACCTTTATTTAACCAGGTAAGCCAGTTGAGAACAAGTTCTCAATTACCTGGCCAAGATAAAGCAAAGCAGTGCGATTTAAAAACAACAACAACAACAACACAGAGTTACATATGGAATAAACAAAACGTACAGTCAAAAACACAATAGAAAATCTATATACAGTGTGTGCAAATGTAGTAAGTTATGGAGGTAAGGCAATAAATAGGCCATAGTGGAAAATAATTACAATTTAGTATTAACACTGGAGTGATAGATGTGCAAGAGATGATGTGCAAATGGCGATACTGGGGTGCAAATTAGCAAAATAAATAACAACATGTGGATGAGGTAGTTGAGTGGGCTAATTACAGATGGGCTGTCAATAATAATCAAACATCAAATCAAAAATAGAACAAGTAATAAAAAGGGAGAATAATAATAATAACAATAATAACTTATTGTTGTAGAATATGTAGACAATATGATATATTACATAAAGTAGGACTGTGATACACTACCAGTCAAAAGTTTGGACACACCTAATACCTAATAACACATATGGAATCATGTAGTAACTAAAAAAGTGTTAAACAAAATCAAAATATATTTTATATTTGAGATTCTTCAAAGTAGCCACCCTTTGCCTTGATGACAGCTTTGCACACTCTTGGCATTCTCTCAACCAGCTTCATGAGGTAGTCACCTGGAATGCATCTCAATTAACAGTTGTGCCTTCTTAAAAGTTCATTTGTGGAATTTCTTTCCTTCTAAATGCGTTTGAGCCAATCAGTTGTTGTGACAAGGTAGGGGGGGGTATACAGAAGATAGCCTTATTTGGTAAAAGACCAAGTCCATATTATGACAAGAACGGCTCAAATAAGCAAAGAGAAACGACAGTCCATCATTACTTTAACACATGAAGGTCAGTCAATACGGAACATTTCAAGAACTTTGAAAGTTTCTTCAAGTGCAGTCGCAAAAACCATCAAGCGCTATGATGAAACTGGCTCTCATGAGGACCGCCACAGGAATGGAAGACCCAGAGTTACCTCTGCTGCAGAGGATAAGTTAATTAGAGTTACCAGCCTCAGGAATTGCAGCCCAAAGAAATGCTTCACAGAGTTCAAGTCACAGACACATCTCAACATCAACTGTTCAGAGGAGACTGTGTGAATCAGGCCTTCATGGTCGAATTGCTGCAAAGAAACCACTACTAAAGGACACCAATAATAAGAAGAGACCTGCTTGGGCCAAGAAACACGAGCAATGGACATTAGACCGGTGGAATTGTGTCCTTTGGTCTGGAGTCCAAATTTGAGATTTTTGGTTCCAACCGCCATGTCTTTGTGAGACGCGGTGTGGGTGAACGGATGATCTCCGCATGTGTATTTCCCACCGTAAAGCATGGAGGAGGAGGTGTTATGGAGTGTGTGTATTTTGCTGGTGACACTGTCTGTGATTTATTTAGAATTCAAGGCACACTTAACCAGCATGGCTACCACAGCATTCTGCAGCGATATGCCATCCCATCTGGTTTGGGCTTAGTGGGACTATCATTTGTTTTTTAGCAGGGCAATGACCCAACACACCTCCAGGCTGTGTAAGGGCTATTTTACCAAGAAGGAGAGTGATGGAGTGCTGCATCAGATGACCTGGCCTCCACAATCCCCCGACCTCAACCGAATTGAGATGGTTTAGGATGAGTCGGACGGCAGAGTGAAGGAAAAGCAGCCAACAAGTGCTCAGCATATGTGGGAACTCCTTCAAGACTGTTGGAAAAGCATTCCAGGTGAAGCTGGTTGAGAGAATGCCAAGAGTGTGCAAAGCTGTCATCCAGGCAAAGGGTGGCTATTTTAATAAATATATTTTGATTTGTTTAACACTTTTTTTGGTTGCTACATATGTGTTATTAAATAGTTTTGATGTCTTCACTATTATTCTACAATGTAGAAAATAGTAAAAACAAAGAAAAACTCTTGAATGAGTAGGTGTGTCCAAACCTTTGACTGGTACTGTATGTCAAGTATGACTTATTTCCAAGTAATAAAGTGAGAAGGCAGAGCGGTGGACCGATCCTTTAAATCCTTTTCACACTATTGTTCTGACCCAAACCCTACTGTGCTGACTCCAATCTTTCTCCAGCACAGTTCCAGCATCTACGGTCGATGTGCTGTGTGAGTGGGTCAGCGCACTGCAGCTTAGCTTAGTAGTGTAAAAAGGGTAGCCTAGAGACTTGAACCAAGATATCCAATCTTTGGTTTTTGTACCCTTGTTTTTTTTTATGTTTATTTTTAATTTATTTTGTTATTATTTTTTTGTCATTGTTTTTTTTATTTTTTTGGGGGGGTAGATCAGCTTAATATTGCAGATAGATTGTAACTTCCATCAATGTTGTTTGTGTCTCAGGTGAAGAGGGTGGATCTGATCTCCATCACCTAGGACTTGACATACAGTGGGGGGAAAAAAGTATTTAGTCAGCCACCAATTGTGCAAGTTCTCCCACTTAAAAAGATGAGAGGCCTGTAATTTTCATCATAGGTACACGTCAACTATGACAGACAAATTGAGAGAGGAAAAAAATCCAGAAAATCACATTGTAGGATTTTTAATGAATTTATTTGCAAATCATGGTGGAAAATAAGTATTTGGTCACCTACAAACAAGCAAGATTTCTGGCTCTCACAGACCTGTAACTTCTTCTTTAAGAGGCTCCTCTGTCCTCCACTCGTTACCTGTATTAATGGCACCTGTTTGAAGTTGTTATCAGTATAAAAGACACCTGTCCACAACCTCAAACAGTCACACTCCAAACTCCACTATGGCCAAGACCAAAGAGCTGTCAAAGGACACCAGAAACAAAATTGTAGACCTGCACCAGGCTGGGAAGACTGAATCTGCAATAGGTAAGCAGCTTTGTTTGAAGAAATCAACTGTGGGAGCAATTATTAGGAAATGGAAGACATACAAGACCACTGATAATCTCCCTCGATCTGGGGCTCCACGCAAGATCTCACCCGTGGGGTCAAAATGATCACAAGAACGGTGAGCAAAAATCCCAGAACCACACGGGGGGACCTAGTGAATGACCTGCAGAGAGCTGGGACCAAAGTAACAGCCTACCATCAGTAACACACTACGCCGCCAGGGACTCAAATCCTGCAGTGCCAGACGTGTCCCCCTGCTTAAGCCAGTACATGTCCAGGCCCGTCTGAAGTTTGCTGGAGTGCATTTGGATGATCCAGAAGAGGATTGGGAGAATGTCATAAGGTCAGATGAAACCAAAATAAAACTTTTTGGTAAAAACTCAACTCGTCGTGTTTGGAGGACAAAGAATGCTGAGTTGCATCCGAAGAACACCATACCTACTGTGAAGCATGGGGGTGGAAACATCATGCTTTGGGGCTGTTTTTCTGCAAAGGGACCAGGACGACTGATCCGTGTAAAGGAAAGAATGAATGGGGCCATGTATCGTGAGATTTTGAGTGAAAACCTCCTTCCATCAGCAAGGAACGTGGCTGGGTCTTTCAGCATGACAATGATCCCAAACACACCACCCGGGCAACGAAGGAGTGGCTTCGTAAGAAGCATTTCAAGGTCCTGGAGTGGCCTAGCCATTCTCCAGATCTCAACCCCATAGAAAATCTTTGGAGGGAGTTGAAAGTCCGTGTTGCCCAGCGACAGCCCCAAAACATCACTGCTCTAGAGGAGATCTGCATGGAGGAACGGGCCAAAATACCAGCAACAGTGTGTGAAAACCTTGTGAAGACTTACAGAAAACGTTTGACCTGTGTCATTGCCAACAAAGGGTATATAACAAAGTATTGAGACACTTTTGTTATTGACCAAATACTTATTTTCCACCATAATTTGCAAATAAATTCATTAAAAATCCTACAATGTGATTTTCGGGAAAAATTGTTCTCATTTTGTCTGTCATAGTTGACGTGTACCTATGATGAAAATGACAGGCCTCTCTCATCTTTTCAAGTGGGAGAACTTGACCAATCGGTGGCTGACTAAATACTTCCCCCCCCCCCCCCCCCCACTGTAGATTAAGTAGAATAATCAAATCTCACATTGTTGTCAATTTCTGCTCAATCTACATGCTTTCTCAATCAGCTGTAACTGTATGTGCACTCGTAAATCAGGTCCTTTCTCGAGTTGGGCTCTGGGATATAACAGCCGTTGAGTATCTGATTTTATGGTGGATTGTGGAGGAGGGGGGGGTTGAGTGTGTTGGAGTATGTGCGTGTGTGTTTGTCCGGCATCTGTTGTGGGGTGGGGGGGGGGGGATGGGATGGACCGCGGAAATTATTTGCTAGGATAATAATTGCTTGTCAATAAATTAAATGTAATACAATGGCAATCCGGGTTATATGTTAAAATCCTACGCATGAACTGCCGACATTATTACGCATATTAATTGATAATGATGGAAAATAGGATATGCATAATTTTTAAAAAATAGTTTATATATATATATATATGTGGGGAGAACAAGTATTTGATACACTGCCGATTTTGCAGGTTTTCCTACTTACAAAGCATGTAGAGGTCTGTAATTTTTATCATAGGTACACTTCAACTGTGAGAGACGGAATCTAAAACAAAAATCCTGAAAATCACATTGTATGATTTTTAAGTAATTAATTTGCATTTTATTGCTTGACATAAGTATTTGATACATCATAAAAGCAGAACTTAATATTTGGTACAGAAACCTTTGTTTGCAATTACAGAGATCATACGTTTCCTGTAGGTCTTGACCAGGTTTGCACACACTTCAGCAGGGATTTTGGCCCACTCCTCCATACAGACCTTCTCCAGATCCTTCAGGTTTCGGGGCTGTCGCTGGGCAATACGGACTTTCAGCTCCCTCCAAAGATTTTCTATTGGGTTCAGGTCTGGAGACTGGCAAGGCCACTCCAGGACCTTGAGATGCCTCTTACGGAGCCACTCCTTAGTTGCCCTGGCTGTGTGTTTCGGGTCGTTGTCATGCTGGAAGACCCAGCCACGACCCATCTTCAATTCTCTTACTGAGGGAAGGACGTTGTTGGCCAAGATCTCGCGATACATGGCCCCATCCATCCTCCCCTCAATACGGTGCAGTCGTCCTGTCCGCTTTGCAGAAAAGCATCCCCAAAGAAAGATGTTTCCACCTCCATGCTTCACGGTTGGGATGGTGTTCTTGGGGTTGTACTCATCCTTCTTCTTCCTCCAAACACGGCGAGTGGAGTTTAGACCAAAAAGCTCTATTTTTGTCTCATCAGACCACATGACCTTCTCCCATTCCTCCTCTGGATCATCCAGATGGTATTTTGGCAAACTTCAGACGGGCCTGGACATGCGCTGGCTTGAGCAGGGGGACCTTGCGTGTGCTGCTGGATTTTAATCCATGACGGCGTAGTGTGTTACTAATGGTTTTCTTTGAGACTGTGGTCCCAGCTCTCTTCAGGTCATTGACCAGGTCCTGCTGTGTAGTTCTGGGCTGATCCCTCACCTTCCTCATGATCATTGTTGCCCCACGAGGTGAGACCTTGCATGGAGCCCCAGTCCGAGGGTGATTGACCGTCATCTTGAACTTCTTACATTTTCTAATAATTGCGCCAACAGTTGTTGCCTTCTCACCAAGCTGCTTGCCTATTGTCCTGTAGCCCATCCCAGCCTTGTGCAGGTCTACCATTTTATCCCTGATGTCCTTACACAGCTCTCTGGTCTTGGCCATTGTGGAGAGGTTGGAGTCTGTTTGATTGAGTGTGTGGACAGGTGTCTTTTATATAGGTAACGAGTTCAAACAGGTGCAGTTAATACAGGTAATGAGTGGAGAACAGGAGGGCTTCTTAAAGAAAAACTAACAGGTCTGTGAGAGCCAGAATTCTTACTGGTTGGTAGGTGATCAAATACTTATATCATGCAATAAAATTCAAATTAATTACTTAAAAATCATACAATGTGATTTTCTGGATTTTTGTTTTAGATTCCGTCTCTCAGGAGTTGAAGTGTACCTATGATAAAAATTACAGACCTCTACATACTTTGTAAGTAGGAAAACTTGCAAAATCGGCAGTGTGTCAAATACTTGTTCTCCCCACTGTATATACTGAGGTGAAAGCATTGGAAATGCTTTTGGCGGTTAATCTGTTTCTGTTTTGTGGGTGGCACTGTGTGCTGTTTTCGATGGATGGGTCCTGGCCTCTCGGGGCCTTAGGGATCCGGAGGGACGTGGGTGGGATGCTGATCACTGGGATGACGGCTCAATTTGGGATGGGGAGGGGCTTTAGCGGGGGAATTAGTGGAGAACAATTGAATGGTTACTCACTAGCAATGCAAATATCACGATACAGCTATATAGACACTCAATCATTACGGTATTTTTTTATTGGTAAATTTACAAACATATATAATGATAAATAGACTTGAAACTTGTATCTCATTATGGTGTATGGTGAAATAAATATAGCCAGTTATAATTGTAATGGCTTAGCTGATAACAAAAGAAGAACAATATTTACATGGCTCAAAGAGAAGGAATATAATATCTATTGTATACAGGAAACTCATTCAACAATTCGAGATGAAGTTGCGTGGAAAAAGGAATGGGGGGGGGGGGGGAAATATACTTCTCCCATGGGCAAAGAAATTCAAAAGGGGTGATGATATTAATTAATAGTAATTTCGATCCGAATGTGCAAATTGTCCAAATAGATACGCAAGGTAGATGGATTATTTTAAATATGTTATTGGACCATAAACAGATACGGCTCATTAACCTTTACGGACAAATAATGATGATCCACACTTCTTTGACAATACATATAATAAATTATCAACCCTGCAAGCAATTCAAGACAATATTATTATGGTGGGGGATTATAATACTGTTTTAAATAGTTCAATGGACCGTAAAGGAAATCACACCACAAACAATCACCCACATGCTCTTAAGGAAATTGTGAATGTCATGGATACATTAGAACTAGTAGATATATGGAGGCTTAAATATCCTGATCTAGTGAGATATACATGGCGGAGACTCAATCAAGCTAGTCGTCTTGACTTCTTTCTTATCTCATTCTCGTTGGCACCAAAAGTTAAAAAAGTGCTGATAGGAGACAGAATGCGGTCGGACCATCATATAATTGGCATATACATTACTCTTACTGAATTTCCACGTGGGCGAGGATATTGGAAATGTAATCAAAGCCTATTGGATGATCATTTATTTATAATTAGAACAAAGGAATTTATAACTGACTTTTTCCGACATAACATAGGTACAGCGAATCCCCTTATTGTATGGGACACCTTTAAATGTGCCTTTAGAGGCCATGCAATTCAGTACTCATCTCGAAAACAAAAGCAATTTAGGTCAAAAGAGTCCATACTAACAAAGGAAATAGAAGGTCTAACAGAACAGATAGATGGCAATAAAAACTGTAACATAGAGGCTCAGAATAAATTAGAGGAAAAACAAAAAGAAATTGAGAAACTTATTCAAGAAAGATCAAATGTAATATATTATAAAAATAAAGCAAACTGGATGGAATATGGGGAAAAATGCACAAAATTATTTTTTAATCTTCAACATAGGAATGCTACCAAAAAGAATTTAATGAAACTGGTTACAATTGACGGAGTCACCCATGATATTTTAAAGGAGGAAACAAAGTACTTTAAGCATATGTTTTCTTTTCAGTCACCTCCATCTCCTCTAACTGAAGCTAATTGTAGAGATTTTGGCATCTTCCACCCACCACTACCACCACCCCTACCATCTTCCACCCACCACTACCACCACTACCACCACTACCACCACCCCTACCATCTTCCACCCACCACTACCACCACTACCACCACCCCTACCATCTTCCACCCACCACTACCACCACTACCACCACCCCTACCATCTTCCACCCACCACTACCACCACTACCACCACCCCTACCATCTTCCACCCACCACTACCACCACCCCTACCATCTTCCACCCACCACTACCACCACTACCGTCCACCAACCACCACCGTCACCCCCCACCACCGTCACCCAACACCACCGCCGTCCACCACCCACCACTACCACACCACCGTCACCCACCACTACCACTACCACCACCACCACCACCGTCACCCACCACTACCACACCACCGTCACCCACCACTACCACTACCACCACCACCGTCACCCACCACTACCACTACCACACCACCGTCACCCACCACTACCACTACCACCACCACCGTCACCCACCACTACCACTACCACCACCATCCACCACTACCACCACCACCCACCACCACCGTCACCCACCACCACCACTACCACCCACCACTCAGCTGCTTACTGCATCCTCCATGTACTATATAAAATAAAATAAAATAAATAAAAGTACTGTATGTGTCTAATATGTCTCCTTTTGACAGCTGGCTGCCCTGCCCCAGGCGAGCTCTATCCTCCTCAGACCTTTCTTCCCATGTCTGTTCATTAGCTAGCTGCTATTCTGACTTCCCAATGTCCTCTTAGACAACCTACAGGGGTGTCAAAAACCCAGAAGCAGTTGAGAGAAAGAAAAAGAAACAGGAGGCGATGAAGAAACAAGAGATGACCACGTCTCCGTCTGGAGGAGGAGGAGGAGGAGGAGGAGGGCTGAAGGTGGGTCTTTTAATCTAGAACACAGATTAGGTGATGTTTGGAGGAGGAGGAGGGCTGAAGATGGGTCTTTTAATCTAGAACACAGATTAGGTGATGTTTGGGGGAGGAGGAGGGCTGAAGATGGGTCTTTTAATCTAGAACACAGATTAGGTGATGTTTGGAGGAGGAGGAGGGCTGAAGGTGGGTCTTTTAATCTAGAACACAGATTAGGTGATGTTTGGAGGAAGAGGAGGGCTGAAGGTGGGTCTTTTAATCTAGAACACAGATTAGGTGATGTTTGGAGGAGGAGGAGGGCTGAAGGTGGGTCTTTTAATCTAGAACACAGATTAGGTGATGTTTGGAGGAGGAGGAGGGCTGAAGGTGGGTCTTTTAATCTAGAACACAGATTAGGTGATGTTTGGAGGAGGAGGAGGGCTGAAGGTGGGTCTTTTAATCTAGAACACAGATTAGGTGATGTTTGGAGGAGGAGGAGGGCTGAAGGTGGGTCTTTTAATCTAGAACACAGATTAGGTGATGTTTGGAGGAGGAGGAGGGCTGAAGGTGGGTCTTTTAATCTAGAACACAGATTAGGTGATGTTTGGAGGAGGAGGAGGGCTGAAGGTGGGTCTTTTAATCTAGAACACAGATTAGGTGATGTTTGGAGGAGGAGGAGGGCTGAAGGTGGGTCTTTTAATCTAGAACACAGATTAGGTGATGTTTGGAGGAGGAGGAGGGCTGAAGGTGGGTCTTTTAATCTAGAACACAGATTAGGTGATGTTTGGAGGAGGAGGAGGGCTGAAGGTGGGTCTTTTAATCTAGAACACAGATTAGGTGATGTTTGGGGGAGGAGGAGGGCTGAAGGTGGATCATTTCATCTAACCCAGAAACTTTTTCACTCGGGGGCATTGGGGAACATCCCGTGCCCTACGTCTATTTGTATGGGCACAAGCACTGTTCATGACACAAACTGTTCACACCCTTCTTGTTGGTGGAGAGAATTTAGCAGGTTGAAAGCTAATTTCCTGCAGTTCTACACATTTTGTCATGGGGTGTAAAGAACATTTTGCCGTTTTAAAGCTAATTTTCTTGCAATTCAATACATTTAGCTATGTCTAATGTGTAGTCCCGTGTAGCTCAGTTGGTAGAGCATGGCGCTTGCAACGCCAGGGTTGTGGGTTCGATTCCCACGGGGGGCCAGTATGAAAATGTATGCACTCACTAACTGTAAGTCGCTCTGGATAAGAGCATCTACTAAATGACTAAAATGTAAATGTAATGTGATATTTGAGTGACAACAATTATTACAACAATATCTATGGGCTAAAACAAATACTTAAAAAAAAAAAAAAAACGTTAGCTGACATGGGCTAGTTGATCTGGACATTTCTAACAAGTTCTAAACGGCTCTCTAAGGTGTGAAATGACTGACATGCCAAGAGGAACTGATGATGCACTGCCCAATTTAGAAATTACACCTTGTGTATTCTACTATTACAACTTTCAAGAGTAAGTTTAAAGCCCTCCCTGCTGACCCCTGATATATTTTTAACCTTTATTTAACTGGGCAAGTCAGTTAAGATCAAATTCTTATTTACAATGACGGCCTACACCGGCCAAAACCCGGACGACGCTGGGCCAATTGTGCGCCGCCCTATGGGGACTCCCAATCACGGCCGGGTTGTGATACAGCCTGGAATCGAACCAGGGGGGTCTGTAGTGACGCCTCAAGCACTGAGATATGCTCAATTGGAGCCGTAGAAATGTTGGTGCACAGTATTTTATATATATATATATATTGACGTCTATAAAAGAGGAACTTCATACAGGTCTGGATGATAGCGATATACTGTATTAATTGCTGTGGTCATTCTTATTCAATACCAGAACTCACTTTTTTCCCCTTCTGTCTGTAGTGGCAGGTGGGCTAAAGATCGACAGACATGGAGAGATTCTGAAAGTCTCAATCTACCCTGAGGTTCAACCAACAACATGAAGAGTATTGGTACCAGTTGACTTGAAAAGGCCTTTTTTGGCTATCTGTCCTTCTTCTAACAATGTTTTTTATTTTAAATACAAGCTTTTTCAGAGGCAGTAGGATAGTTTTGTCGTGTTTCGCGCCGGTAGAAAGAAAGATTCTGCTGCTCGATGTTGGCCGTGTGCAGCGCAGTACATGCCTCCCCTAATGCCAAGACGTACAAGAGATATACAAGCCGGCCAGTGGATCATTGGAACAGACAGGGTGACTATGACGCTGCTATGAGTAGCATATACACACTTAGAGGAAATATGCTCACAGTACATCTATAAACTGTACCAGGTGTCTTGCCACTCTCTCTCTCTCTGCTCTCTCTCTTTGCCACGCCCCTTCTCTCTCCCCTTATCCCTCCCTCCCCCTTCTCTCTCGCTTGCCTGCTATCTTTCCCTCTCTCTCTCTCTCTCTCTCTCTGTCTCTCTCTCTGTCTCTCTCTCTCTCTCTCTCTCTCTCTCTCTCTCTCTCTCTTTCTTTCTGCCATTTCAACTTCACAGCTTTTATACCATGGTGCTTACTGCTTTTGTAATTTTACAACTTTGAGGAATGTTCTCATTCTTGTGACAGTTTATATGATATATTTATTCTAGAATGATATACGCTACAAAGTCCTTAATGTTCAACATTAGGCCTAGATGATTCATATGACATTTCCATTGTATATCAGTGTGAAAAGAACTACATTTTACATAACTACTTATGAACCACATCTGAATGCTGTTTTAGAGTTCATGCACCAACGCCATCTATTCAGTTCCCATTTCACGTTAGGGTTTGGTTTTCCTATTGTCTGTGCAGTAGAAGTTATTTGCTCCACTTAATATTGGTTTGTAATGTATGAAGGATGTTTATCTTGATGCCTGCTTTATTTCATAGAATACATTGTTGAAAGATTGACGTGTGTATGCGTAGTTGGCTGTATCTGGTATCTGTATCTTGGGAGTTTTCCATTTCAACCTGTGCATTTACAGTAATATTGTTGACATGACACAATGTTTATGCATTCTGTTGGTTCGATGGTAACATATAAGACTTGAGTCGATTTTGTCAACTGGCCTTACCTGTCAACCGCAATGAGAACTCAACTGAACACCAACTGAAATGGAAGGAAAGAAGCATGGCCTGAACTAACAGGTGTTTAGTGTGCACTTGATGAAGTATTGACTTTTTACCTGCCTTGCTTTGTAGTTGAGTGCTTTTCCTCCCTATACCCTCACTTGATTCCTTTAGTGCTTCAAGTGCTCTTGCCATTTTGAGGGGCATGAAGTCACGCCAATGTAATTTTGTATAAATAAATTTGACCTAATTTAGACTCTTGTTGACATTTTGTCTGTGGGTTTTGGGAAAAAATGGATCATTTGCATTGCATCCACCTTGGAACATAATGTACTTCCTGTTACTATAACTTACAGTGCATTGTTTTTAGCAGTACTGCTAATAACCTCTAAGGGTCAGTAATGGATCCCAATGTGTGTTTATGATGGATATCGTTAGGTAGGACTTTAGTAGGAATTCAGCATGATCATTTCAAACATATTACATTTTACATTTACATTTACATAATTTAGCAGACGCTCTTATCCAGAGAGGTAGGGTTTCAAGTGTCTCCGGAAGGTGGTCAGTGACTCCGCTGTCCCAGCCCCTTGGCGCTTCACTGTTGCCAGGCATTTAGTTGTTTTGCAACTTGTCCCGAGTCAGCAACCTCAGACATCTTTGTAGCAGAACACATGTCCTTGAGCGGTTTAACAAAGAGGCAGTGTGTGTGTGTGTGTGTGAGACACAAGTCTTATCTCATCCTACCCCCTAACGTTCCTCACATTAATCACAGCTTGTTATGTTGACCAATTTATATCAGTACAGTACAAACCTATTATGTTTAATCATTAATGCTTTCTTATTAAGCTAACAGCACATCTAAATTATAAGAGAATAATTTCCCACACTCGCCATAAAAAGGTTTGTGGGATTTGTAGTCCTTGAAGTACAGATAATGCTGTGTGACCTGCGGGAGCCTCTGTAGCTCAGGACTGCAGAATAATAATTGTCTGATTTAGCCTGCGGATCCACCAGACAGGAAAAAGCGGTATAAATAGTCCGCCCTTCCCTCTCTTGGCCTCTTACTGCTAAAGACCCGGCAGCATTATGGCTATCATTATTTGGGCGGCAGGTAGCTTAGTGGGTAAGAGCGTTGTGCCAGTAACTGAAAGGTCGCTGGTTCTAATCCCCGAGCCGACTAGGTGAAAAATCTGTCGATGTGCCCTTAAGCAAGGCACTTAACCCTAATTGCTCCTGTAAGTCGCTCTGGATAAGAGTGTCTGCTAAATGACTAAAATGTAAATTATAAAACTAAGTTGTCTTTGGCAGCCGGACAGCAAACACCATGCATCCATCATAAAATAACCCGATACCTTTGAGTAATCATTTGCAGACTTTTTGAGAGCTAAGTAGCTAGCTAACAACCTTATTTCCGCTGCACCTAATTTGCTTTAAGATGGCTACAGTTTAGCTAGCTAGCTATTTTGGCTTACGTACTTCTTGGCTAGCAATTCTTCAATTTCAATAATTAATTTAGTGGATTAAAGCATAGCTAGGTAGTTGGCTACCCTAACTAGCTAATGTTTAAAGTAAATGATCTGCCAACAAGTATAAACGGCAACTAACTTTGAAGCTAGCTAAATGTCTAGCGTTAGCTAACATTAGCTAGCTAGCGCCACGTGGGTCCATAGTGCGCTAGCGTTAGCCAAACACTTTTTACACCGCACAATGTTTTAATTAGAATATTGGATCTTTCTATGAAGATAACTTTGTCCAGTTCTGCTACTGAATGATAGTGATCGATATTAGTGACTCGAAGATCTGGGTTTTTTACAATGCTTATTAGCCAGCTAGTTAAAGTTGTTAGCTAGTCGGCTGGCCTTGATAGAAGCAGGGATATTAGAGAGGAACGCTCGAAAACCTTCATTACCTAGCTATGTAACGTTAGATCTAGCTAGCTTCAGTCATTTCTCTCGTGCAGTTGCTAGCTAAGTATTTATCAAACTAGCCATTTGTCTCGTTGTGTCAATAAGAGGTGTCGTGTTCCGGGGGTTCCGATGGCACCATGAGGCTGACTAGCTGGTTTGTCCTGTAATGAGAGTTCTGGTCTGTCTACAAGGGCGGCTGTAGGAAGTCCGATGATATCCGAGGCTGCCTTCACCTCTTCAGGTGAGACCCATTTCCCAGTGTTAATCAACCTGGTAATCAATCTGTTGACTGATAACACCTGGTCAGGTTTAAGGAGCAGAGCCAGTGACGACACAACTAAATAACTTTTCTGACACCTCGTATGAGAGCTGGTAACAGCCTCTGATTCTAACTCTACTCTGAGGCTCTGGTAGTAACTGTATATAGGTGTTACTGTAGTAGACTGTCAAACTGTATCCTAGGTGAGGTTTAGGATCTACGCGGACCTCTAAAGGTTTCCTCTGTGTTTCAGGTTTACATTTACATTTTAGTCATTTAGCAGACGCTCTTATCCAGAGCGACTTACAGTTAGTGAGTACATACATATTTGTATTTATTTTTCATACTGGCCCCCCGCGGGAATCGAACCCACAACCCTGGCGTTGCAAACACCATGCTCTACCAACATCCCTGCCGGCCATTCCCTCCCCTACCCTGGACGACGCTGGGCCAATTGTGCGCCGCCCCATGGGTCTCCCGGTCACGGCCGGCTACGACAGAGCCTGGATTCGAACCAGGATCTCTAGTGGCACAGCTAGCACTGCGATGCAGTGCCTTAGACCACTGCGCCACTCGGGAGGTTCCATGGGGCTTCCCACCATAATGGCTGCCCATCCTGTCTGCTTTCTTTGAAAAGTGTTGGGGTCCAGAATCAGAAGGCTGCTGACCTTTTTCCCAACATGTTCTCCAGACCCTGAAGGGCAGGTTACTGCCGATAGCTGTTGTTATCAGTGTGGTCTATGTATCAAACTATGAGCATGTATTTGGGACAAATAATTAGCTACATCTTGTAATGTATAATGTGGCATTTGAGAAAGTTGAGGTGACTAAACTGGATTGTAATCTGAAATGGTCAAAACATTATTAATGCAATGGTAGCTAAGATGGGGAGCGGTCTGTCTGTGATAAAACGCTGCTCTGCTTTCTTGACATGACAATCAACTAAACAAGTCTGGCCCAAGTTTTATCACACCTGGACTACTGCCCAGTTATATGGGCAAATTAGTTGGCCCAGAACAGGGCAGCAGGGCTGGCCCTTAAAGGGATACTCTAGCATTTTGGCAATGAGGCCCTTCATCTACTTCCCCAGAGTCAGATGAACTCGTGGAGACCATTTTTATGTCTATGGTATCTGCTAGCATGCTGGGCCAGTTTGAAGTAGCTAACGAGTGCAATTGCTAACTAGCTTCCAGTCATTGCGTTGACGCTAGTTAGCAATTGCGCTAGCAAGCTACTTCAAACTGGCTCAGCATGCTAGCCGATACCATAGACTTCCAGTGATTGCGCTAACTCTAGTTATCAACTTCCTTCAAACTGTCCGCAGACATAAAAATGGTCTCCACGAGTTCATCCGACTCTGGGGAAGTAGATGAAGGGCCTCATTGCCAAAATCCCGACGTATCCCTTTAAATGTACCCCCCCCACCCTGCCTATGAAAAGACCCTAACCCTACAGCTGGTGTCAGCAGCAGTATGGTTTATCTCCAGTGTGAAGACCCTGGTGTCTGCTAGTTTAATGTTCTGTTAAGATATTCAATAAAGTTTTACAACACGTGTTCTGTGGTAGTTTGTGAGAATGAAGTGATGTTATTGGATTGGATTCTAGTAGTTCCTCTCATACAGTCTCTGTAATAATGGCCATTGGCAGTACTGACTTACCAGTAGAGGTCAGTAAAGTGTCCACCAGTCGCCTCTAGCAATTTGCCTGGGGATGAGGCTAAATGGACGCATTCAAGTTGTCAGACAGTGGTTTAAATGACAAAGGAGGATACAATGCCTGTTCTCTGAATCAATCCTATTGCCATTCACAACAATTAAAGCAAATACTCTTTGTCTAATAATCAGAAATAATCTTAAATTCTCACAATCAGTGTTCCTTAGCAAATGAACAAGCTTTTCACTTCAAACAGAATCGAGCCCAACTAGCGAATGAAAATATCTCCTAATAGCACATTGCTGAAATTAATAGACATTGCAGAGAAATCCATAAACATTCTACTTATAGTTGTTCATATCATTAGTTAGGACTGTTAACATAGTAATGTAGCATTATTGCCATCTTTACTTCTTGCTGCGGTGGTGTGCTGCCATCTTTACTTCTTGCTGCGGTGGTGTGCTGCCATCTTTACTTCTTGCTGCGGTGGTGTGCTGCCATCTTTACTTCTTGCTGTGCTGCCATCTTCTTGCGGTGGTGTGCGGCCATCTTTACTTCTTTCTGCGGTGGTGTGCTGCCATCTTTACTTCTTTCTGCGGTGGTGTGCTGCCATCTTTACTTCTTTCTGCGGTGCTGTGCTGCCATCTTTACTTCTTGCTGCGGTGGTGTGCTGCCATCTTTACTTCTTGCTGCGGTGGTGTGCTGCCATCTTTACTTCTTGCGGTGGTGTGCTGCCATCTTTACTTCTTGCTGCGGTGGTGTGCTGCCATCTTTACTTCTTGCTGCGGTGGTGTGCTGCCATCTTTACTTCTTGCTGCGGTGGTGTGCTGCCATCTTTACTTCTTGCAGTGGTGTGCGGCCATCTTTACTTCTTGCTGTGGTGGTGTGCGGCCATCTTTACTTCTTGCTGTGGTGGTGTGCTGCCATCTTTACTTCTTGCTGTGGTGGTGTGCTGCCATCTTTACTTCTTGCTGTGGTGGTGTGCTGCCATCTTTACTTCTTGCTGCGGTGGTGTGCTGCCATCTTTACTTCTTGCTGTGGTGGTGTGCTGCCATCTTTACTTCTTGCTGTGGTGGTGTGCTGCCATCTTTACTTCTTGCTGCGGTGGTGTGCTGCCATCTTTACTTCTTGCTGTGGTGGTGTGCTGCCATCTTTACTTTTTGCGGTGGTGTGCTGCCATCTTTAATTCTTGCTGCGGTGGTGTGCTGCCATCTTTACTTCTTGCTGCGGTGGTGTGCTGCCATCTTTTCTTCTTGCTGCGGTGGTGTGCTGCCATCTTTACTTCTGCCACCACTAGGTGGCCGCACACTACTGATCCTGGAGGTCCAGAGTACTGCTGATTTTCTGTTCTACCTGATAATTAACCAGTTAAATGTAACTAAATGTAATCGAAAATGTATCTGGACAGTGGCAAATCAAATCTCTGTGAGAGATCAAGCCTTTAGAGAGACAGAGATGAGGTGCCTCAGCAGCTTCCTGTTTTGGTCTAGTTGTCTACAAGGACATTTAGTGAGAGGTTCTGTCAAGCCCTGTTCCGTTATTTCTCCAAGCTGCTGGTAAAATAACCATATCAGCAAATTGCTGCTGTTGCTAACTGCTTCTGAGTGCATAATGAAGGAGACAGGGCGTCGATAGTAATGCATTTAAAACTCCTGATTATACTGTGAATCCATTCTTGTGCTTTGAGGTGGAATGACCCGTGACAGATTTTAAACTTTGTTTTAAGCATTTTACAGAAATTAGAATTACACTGAAATTAGCAGTAGTCTTATGACTCTTTTATTAGGATTTCCAGCCTATGCAATGAACAACCATGTTTAGCCTGGGATTGAGACTGGTAAACTCAGCAAAAAAAGAAAAGTCCCTGTCTTTCAAAGATAATTCGTAAAAATCCAAATAACTTCACAGATCTTCATTGTAAAGGGTTTAAACATTATTTCCCATGCTTGTTCAATGAACCATAAACAATTAATGAACATGTGCCTGTGGAATGGTCGTTAAGACACTAACAGCTTACAGACGGTAGGTAATTAAGGTTATGAAAACTTAGGACACTAAAGAGGCCTTTCTACTTACTCTGAAAAACACCAAAAGAAAGATGCCCAGGGTCCCTGCTCATCTGTTTGAACGTGCCTTAGGCATGCTGCAAGGAGGCATGAGGACTGCAGATGTGGCCAGGGCAATAAATTGCAATGTCCGTACTGTGACCGTCCGCAATAGGCTGAGAGGCGCTGGACTGAGGGCTTGTAGGCCTGTTTTAAGGCAGGTCCTCACCAGACATCACCGGCAACAACGTCGCCTATGGGCACAAAACCACCGTTGCTGGACCAGACAGGACTGGCAAAAAGAGCTCGTCATTGACGAGTCGCGGTTTTGTCTCACCAGGGGTGATGGTCTGATTCGCATTTATCGTTGAAGTAATGAGTGTTACACCGAGGCCTGTACTCCGGCGCGGGATCGATTTGGAGGGTCCGTCATGGTCTGGGACAGTGTCACAGCATCATCGGACTGAGCTTGTCGTTACAGGGAAGACATCCTCCTCCCTCATGTGGTACCCTTCCTACAAGCTCATCCTGACATGACCCTCTAGCATGACAATGCCACCAGCCATTCTGCTCGTTCTGTGCGTGATTTCCCTTTTGTTTAGGGACACATTTCATTTCTGTTAGTCACGTCTGTGGAACTTGTTCAGTTTCTTAGTTGTTGAATCTTACGTTCATACAAATATTTACATTTCCTGAAAATAAACAGTTGACAGAACCATTTTTTTTGCTGAGTACATGTGGTACTAAATGCATGTTTGTTACCCTGTGTAGTGAGTATTCAATAGTGTGAACGTAGAGTACGATTGCTGTAATGTGTATATTCTGAATAAGTATTGATTGTGGTACAGTTCCACCAGTGCTTCCTCCTTTTCCCCTCAATATGCAGCTACACCAAGGAATGAATCACGGCTAGAACAATACATTAAAATGTAATCACAGTGTCCTTCCCAATACAGGCTTACCAGTCACTTCTTTCAGTTGATCTTTGACCAAAGAGTTACACCATTATGGAAGTCAACTAAAGTGAAATGCTACAGTACCAGCTATACCTAAGTTTACCCATTTCTCTGTAATGGATACTAATTTATGCAATGCACTATTAGTTATTTCCAGCCACTAGTAGAGCTCTGTTCTGTTTGAAGTGGAAATTAGTTAATCAATTAGTAATTAATCATTAGTTAAGGAACACAAGACTAAGGATTAGACCATTTTAGAATATTCCCTTTAATTCATGTGAATGGCAATAGGATTGAGACAATATTCGTTGTATCAGCCGTTATTTTAACCACTAACTTTAGTGTCTCCATTTAACCTCATCCCCAGGCAAATTGCTAGCCGGCTGGTGGACAACACTTGTCCATTTGGTTATTTTACTGACCCTTACTGTAAGTCAGTCCTGCTTAGGACCAATATTACAGACTATGATGGTCGTGATCAGTCATGCAGGCAGAGTTTAAGTAGAACTATTAACCAACCAGGACCTAATAGAAACCAATCCAATAACATAACAAAATACCAGAACAGTTTTAAAACTTTATTGAATATCTTAAAAATAACAAAAATATTAAAACTAGAACTTCACACTGGAGAAAACACATTATGCTGCCGACACCAGTTGTAGGGTCAGTTCATAGGTAGGGCAAGTGGAGGGGGAGGGGCGACTGTCACCTTCCGGAGACATTTGAAACCCCACCTCTTTAAAGAATACATGGGATAGGATAAAGTAATCCTTCTACTCCAGACGAGAGATGACAAGTGCCTGGATTAGGACCTGTGTCGCACTCTCCGAATGTTGTAGAGCATGAACCTACAGGATCGGGTCACCGCCTTGATGTTAGCGGAGAACGACAGGGTGTTGTCCAGGGTCACGCCAAGGCTCTTCGCACTCTGGGAGGAGGACACAACGGAGTTGTCAACCGTGATGGCGAGATCATGGAACGGGCAGTCCTTCCCCGGGAGGAAGAGCAGCTCCGTCTTGCCGAGGTTCAGCTTGAGGTGGTGATCCGTCATCCACACTGATATGTCTGCCAGACATGCAGAGATGCGATTCGCCACCTGGTTATCAAAGGGGGAAAGGAGAAGATTAGTTGTGTGTCGTCAGCGTAGCAATGATAGATGGTGGAATGCACTAACACGCTCTTCAGCAATAGCTGGCTACTTCCTTCAAACTGGACACAGACACCAAAAGGGCCAGCTACTTTCACGGTGTCCTTTGTGGCACTTAAACATAAAACTAGTAGTCCAGGTGTGATAAAACTAAAGCCTGAAATAATTTTGTGGATTGACAAGCAGCGCTTTAGCACAGACAGACCACCCCATCTCAGCTACCGTTACATCAATATGTTTCCACCATTAGTTCACAATCTGGGGTCACACCACACAATTTAGTCTCAACTTGTTAAAATCACATTCATTATAATATTCCAGTGTCTGGAGAACATGTTGGGAGTAGGTCAGCAACCTTCTGATTCTGCACCGCAACACGTCAGAGAAAACACAGGACGGGCAGCCATTATGGTGGGAAGCCCCTCCACCTCTCTATGGAACCTGAAACAGAAGAACACTTTAGGGGTCCAGGTAGATCCTAAACCTCACCTAGGATACAGTTTGACAGTTACTACCAGAGCCTCAGAGTAGAGTTAGAATCAGAGGCTGTTACCAGCTCTCATACGAGGTGTCAGAAAAGTTATTTAGTTGAGTCATCACTGGCTCACTGTTCCTATACACCAACGATCACTAGAGGTAATGTCTGAGCTGTGCGAGGGGTGGTTTACCAGAGGGCTGTGTGTGATGGAGGAGTCTGGGCCGTAGGCTACAGGTCATGTGGTCTCAGACTGACCAACCAGACTGCAGCACACCTGGTGGGAGAAGGGAGAGCATTAAGCACAGGGAAGCTAACTGGTGAGGGTCCAAGAAGGTGACAATAAGCACAGAAAAATAGTCCTGAATTAGGTTTGTCACAATTACATTTTACAAAGGATGTGATACCAGGCCAAGTACCATGATAAGTGGTTTGCCCCCCCCCACCCCCCAGGACAACGGTCCCACCTTATATTCACACCTCTACTCAAAACATTGAATTTAACGTCACTTGCGGAGACAAAATGTTGCAGTTAAACCAATTTCCTGCAATTCTACACATTGCCACAGCTTTTGCGGTGTTCCTATGCCATCTGATAAAAAAAGTGGGGGTGCCGTGACATCTAATTACATTCTCCTTGACTTACTATTTTTTATTTTGGTGATGGTTAGTCCTCAGAGATATTGTAGAAAAAAATAGATAACACTGAAATCATTTCTCCATCATTGTTTTGAGTGGCAGCAACCATTTAGCAGCGGAGTACTTTACTGCATGATAGGAAAGGCTACTGCAGAAAATAGCTGATATCCAAAGGCCTACCTGTGATTGGACAGGAGGACTATAAACGCATAATGACCATTTTAATTGTGGCACTAAGGGAAAACACACTAGGCCTACATTAAATCATTATTCAGTTGCAGAACTGAACAACGTTAAATTCATAGAAAGACCAGAGCCAGCAGTCATACAAGGTGTCAGAAAAGTTAGTTAGGACATCACTGGCTCGTTGCTACAATACACCAACTATCATTGGCTCGTTCCTACAATACACCAACTATCACTGGCTCGTTCCTACAATACACCAACTATAACTGGCTCATTCCTACAATACACCAACTACCACTGGCTCAAGAGTAGTAGTGTGAGAGCAGTGTGCAAGTGGAGTGAGCATGGTTTACCTGAGGGATGGGGTGAGGGCAGTTCACATAGACTGACACCAGACTGCAGCACCCAACTCCTGGTGGGAGGAAGGTTGAGAAATAAGATGAATACCTCACCAGTAACAGTCACAGAACACCCTACAGTCACACCTATATACAGTTACTACCAGAGCCTCAGAGTAGAGTTAGAATCAGAGGCTGTTACCAGCTCTCATACGAGGTGTCAGAAAAGTTATTTAGTTGAGTCATCCCTGGCTCTGCTCCTTAAACCTGACCATGTGTTATAAGTCAACAGATTGATTACCAGGCTGATTAACACTGGGAAATGAGTCTCACCTGAAGAGGTGAAGGCAGCCTCGGATATCATCGACTTCCTACAGCCGCCCTTGTAGGCAGACCGAAAGCCTCATTCAGAACAGACCAGCCTCAGTGCCATCAGAACCCCTGGAACAAAACACTTGTTAGACGCGATACAAATGGCTAGTTTGATAAATACTTAAATCATTATTCTCATGCAGTTGTTCCCTGAAGTTGGTTAAGGCTTTAGCGCGCTTCTATTAAGGCCAGCCGACTAGCGAACTATAACTACATTTACATTTTAGTAATAAGCGCTGTAAAATCCCAGGTCTTTCTCAGAGTCACTAATATCGATCACTATCATTCAGTAGCAGAACTGGACAAAGTTATCTTCATAGAAAGACCAATAATCTAATTAAACCGTTGTGCAATGTAAAATCAAGTTTATGGCACTATGGACCCACGTGGTGCTAGTTAGCTAAAGTTTGACAACGTTTAGCTAGCTTCAAAGTTTATACCTGTTGGCAGATAATTTACTTTCAACATTAGCTAGTTAATTACCTAGCTATGCTTTTTCCACGAAATTATTCATTGGAAGTCGCAATCCAATAAGTTCGTAAGCCAAAATAGCTAACTAAACGTTAGCCATCTTGAAGCAAACTGTGCAGCGAAAATAAATTAAACTGCAAATGATTACTCACCAAAGGTATCGGGTCATTTTATGACGGATGCATTGTATTTTCTGTACGGCTGCCAAAGACAAACTCCTTTTATAATGACAGCCATAATGTGGCTAACAGACGGTCTTGAAATCTGCAGCAGTGAAAGAGCGAGTAAGGGAAGGGCGGACTATTTATACCGCTTTTTCCTGTCTGGCGCGTACGCAGGCTAATCAGCCAATGATTCTTCTGTAGTTCTGAGCTACAGAGGCTCCCGCAGGTCACACAGCATTATCTGTACTTCAAGGACTACAAATCCCACAAAAATTTTTATGGCGAGCAACTTCAAATACTGTCATGATCATGTCTAGCTCGGACGGGATGTACAGTGAAGGGTTTGTCCCTGACCATTTCTTATGGTTTATTGACCAAAGAGATACATTCCAATCGAATGGAAGTCAACAATTAAATATGTTTGAAATGATCATGCTGAATTCCTACTAAAGTCCTACCTAACGATATCCATCATAAACACACATTGGGATCCATTACTGACCCTTAGAGGTTATTAGCAGTACTGCTAAAAACAATGCACTGTAAGTGATAGTCACAGGAAGTACATTATGTTCCAAGGTGGATACAATGTAACTGATCCATTTTTACCAAAATCCACAGATAAAATGTCAACAAGAGTCTAAATTAGGTCAAATGTATTTATACAAAATTACATTGGCGTGACTTCATGCCCCACAAAATGGCAAGATCACTTGAAGCACTAAGGGAATCAAGTGAGGGTATAGGGAGGAAAAGCACTCAACTACAAAGCAAGGCAGGTAAAAAGTCAATACTTCATCAAGTGCACACTAACACCTGTTAGTTCAGGCATGCTTCTTTCATTCCATTTCAGTTGGTGTTCAGTTGAGTTCTCATTGTGGTTGACAGGTAAGGCCAGTTGACAAAATCGACTCAGTCTTATATGTTACCATCGAACCAACAGAATGCATAAACATTAGAGGCAAGCAACACTGAAGCATGCATGAGAGCACCAGCTGTTCCGGATGACTATGTGATCACGCTCTACGTAGCCGATGTGAATAAGACTTTTAAGCAGGTCAACATTCACAAGGCCCCAGGCCCAGACAGATTACCAGGACGTGTACTCCGAGCATGTGCTGACCAACTGGCAAGTTTCTTCACTGACATTTTCAACATGTCCCTGACTGAGTCTGTAATAACTGGCATGGCCAGGCACGACTCCAACACCATCATTAAGTTTGCCGACGACACAACAGTGGTAGGCCCTGATCACCGACAACGATGAGACAGCCTATAGGGAGGAGGTCAGAGACCTGGCCGTGTGGTGCCAGGATAACAACCTCTCCCTCAACGTGACCAAGACAAAGGAGATGATTGTGGACTACAGGAAAAAAAAGAGGACTGAGCACACCCCCATTCTCATCGACGGTGCTGTAGTGGAACAGGTTGAGAGCTTCAAGTTCCTTGGTGTCCACATCACCAACAAACTATCATGGTCCAAACACACCAAGACAGTCGTGAAGAGGGCACGACAAAGCCTATTCCCCCTCAGGAGACTAAAAAGATTTGGCATGGTTCCTCATATCCTCAAAAAGTTCTACATCTGCACCATCGAGAGCATCCTGACTGGTTGCATCACCGCCTGGTATGGCAACTGCTCGGCCTCCGACCGCAAGGCACTACAGAGGGTAGTGTGTACGGCCCAGTACATCACTGGGGCCAAGCTTCCTGCCATCCAGGACCTCTATACCAGGCGGGGTCAGAGGAAGGCCCTCAAAATTGTGAAAGACTCCAGCCACCCTAGCCATAGACTGTTCTCTCTGCTACCGCACGGCAAGCGGTACCGGAGCGCCAAGTCTAGGTCCAAAAGGCTTCTCAACAGCTTCGACCCCCAAGCCATAAGACTCCTGAACAGCTAATCATGGCTACCCGGACTATTTGCACTGCCCCCCCCCCCCACCACACCCCATCTTTTTACGCTGCTGCTACTCTGTTTACTATTTATGCATAGTTTACTTTCTCTACCCACATGTACATATGACCTTTACCTCAACTAGCGGTGCCCGCACATTGACTCTGTACCCTGGGTTGATCCCCGGGATACACCATCCTAAAATTATCACATGACTCTAGTACCGTATTTTATAAGCGTCCTAATGGCTATTATTTATTTTACTGTTCTTTTAGTATTTTTTTATTTCTCCATTTTTCCTCTTATATAGCACTCTATTTATTTCACATAAACGACCGGCCCCATTGTTGGTTAAGGTCTGTAGTAACGTTTAGCTTCCACTGTTATTTCACATCTGCTGTACTTCAAGCTCGCAATGTGTTGCAATTACCATGATTGTACGTCCCTGTACTCCTACTGTATTTCATTGATCTGTACGGTACCCGATGCCTCTGTTCCGATGACTGTACTTATTTATGTGCCTTGTGGCAAATACATTTTGATTTGATTTGATTTGACATGGTGTCATGTCAACAGTATTATTGTACGTGCACAGGTTGAAATGGAAAACTCCAAGATACAAATACCAGATACAGCCAACTACGCATCTCTCACAAAACAAAGGAGATGATCGTGGACTTCAGGAAACAGCAGAGGGTGCACCCCCCTCTCCACATAGACGGGACTGCAGTGGGGAGAAGGTGGAAAGCTTCAAGTTCCTTGGCATACACATCACTGACAAACAGCACCCGATGTCACAGGAAGGCCAAAAAGATCATCAAGGACCATCAACCACCCGAGCCACTGCATGCTCACCCCGCTGTCATCCAGAAGGCGAGGTCAGTACAGGTGCATCAAAGCTGGGACCGAGAGAATGAAAAACAGCTTCTATCTCAAGGCCATCAGACTGTTAAATAGCCATCACTAGCACATTAGAGGCTGCTGCTGCCTATTGAAATCACTGGCCACTTTAAGAAATGGAACACTAGTCACTTTAATAATGTTTACATATCTTGCACTACTCATCTCATATGTATATACTGTATTCTATTCTATAATATTCTACTGTATCTTAGTCCATGCCGCTCTGTCATTGCTTGTCCATATATGTATATATTCTTAAATTCCATTCCTTACTAGATTTGTGTGTATTGGGTATATGTTGTGAAATTGTTAGATATTACTTGTTAGATATTACTGCACTGTCGGAGCTAAAAGCACAAGCATTTCGCTACACCCGCAATAACATCTGCTAAACACGCGTATGTGACAAATACAATTTTATTTTATTTTATTTTATCAATGTATTCTATTAAATAAAGCAGGCATCAAGATAAACATCCTTCATACATTACAAACCAATATTAAGTGGAGCAAATAACTTCTACTGCACAGACAATAGGAAAACCAAACCCTAACGTGAAATGGGAACTGAATAGATGGCGTTGGTGCATGAACTCTAAAACAGCATTCAGATGTGGTTCATAAGTAGTTATGTAAAATGTAGTTATTTTCACACTGATATACAATGGAAATGTCATATGAATCATCTAGGCCTATGTTGAACATTAAGGACATTGTAGCGTATATCATTCTAGAATAAATATATCATATAAACTGTCACAAGAATGAGAACATTCCTCAAAGTTGTAAATGTCAGAAAAAAATTACAAAAGCAGTAAGCACCATGGTATAAAAGCTGCAAAGTTGAAATGGCAGAAAGAAAGAGAGAGAGAGAGAGAGAGAGAGAGAGAGAGAGAGAGAGAGAGAGAGAGAGAGACAGAGAGAGAGAGAGAGAGAGAGAGAGAGAGAGAGAGAGAGAGAGAGAGAGAGAGAGAACGAGAGAGAGAGAGAGAGAAGGGGGAGGACTGGCCTTACCTGTCAACCACAATGAGAACTCAACTCAACACCACGACCTAATTTAGACTCTTGTTGACATTTTGTCTGTGGGTTTTGGTAAAAATGTATCAGTTACATTGTATCCACCTTGGAACATAATGTACTTCCTGTTACTATCACTTACAGTGCATTGTTTTTAGCAGTACTGCTAATAACCTCTAAGGGTCAGTAATGGATCCCAATGTGTTTTATGATGGATATCGTTAGGTAGGACTTTAGTAGGAATTCAGCATGATCATTTCAAACATATTACATTTTACATTTACATTTACATCATTTAGCAGACGCTCTTATCTAGAGAGGTAGGGTTTCAAGTGTCTCCGGAAGGTGGTCAGTGACTCCGCTGTCCTGGCGTCGTGGGGGAGCTTGTTCCACCATTGGGGTGCCAGAGCAGCAAATAGCTTTGACTGGGCTGAGCGGGAACTGTGCTTCCGTAGAGGTAGGGGGCTAGCAGGCCAGAGGTGGATGAACGTAGTGCCCTCGTTTGGGTGTAGGGTCTGATCAGAGCCTGAAGGTAAGGAGGTGCCGTTCCCCTCACAGCTCCGTTGGCAAGCACCATGGTCTTGTAGTAGATGCGAGCCTCAACTGGAAGCCAGTGGAGTGTGCGGAGGAGCGGGGTGACATGATAGAACTTGGGAAGGTTGAACAACAGACGGGCTGCGTCGTTCTGGATAAACTGTAGGGGTTTAATGGCACAGGCAGGGAGCCCAGCCAACAGCGAGTTGCAGTAATCCAGACGGGAGATGACAAGTGCCTGGATGAGGACCTGTGCCGCTTAATTGTTTAATTGTTGGATCCCAATGTGTGTTTATGATGGATATCGTTAGGTAGGACTTTAGTAGGAATTCAGCATGATCATTTCAAACATATTTAATTGTTGACTTCCATTCGAATGGAATGTATCTCTTTGGTTAATAAACCATAAGAAATGGTCAGGGACAAACCCTTCACTGTACATCCCGTCCGAGCTAGACATGATCATGACAGTATTTGAAGTTGCTCGCCATAAAAATGTTTGTGGGATTTGTAGTCCTTGAAGTACAGATAATGCTGTGTGACCTGCGGGAGCCTCTGTAGCTCAGAACTACAGAAGAATCATTGGCTGATTAGCCTGCGTACGCGCCAGACAGGAAAAAGCGGTATAAATAGTCCGCCCTTCCCTTACTCGCTCTTTCACTGCTGCAGATTCAAGACTGTCTGTTAGCCACATTATGGCTGTCATTATAAAACTAGCGTGTCTTTGGCAGCCGTACAGAAAATACAATGCATCCGTCATAAAATGACCCGATACCTTTGGTGAGTAATCATTTGCAGTTTAATTTATTTTCGCTGCACAGTTTGCTTCAAGATGGCTAACGTTTAGTTAGCTATTTTGGCTTACGAACTTCTTGGATTGCGACTTCCAATGAATAATTTCGTGGAAAAAGCATAGCTAGGTAATTAACTAGCTAATGTTGAAAGTAAATTACCTGCCAACAGGTATAAACTTTGAAGCTAGCTAAACGTTGTCAAACTTTAGCTAACTAGCACCACGTGGGTCCATAGTGCCCTAAACTTGATTTTACATTGCTCAACGGTTTAATTAGATTATTGGTCTTTCTATGAAGATAACTTTGTCCAGTTCTGCTACTGAATGATAGTGATCGATATTAGTGACTCTGAGAAAGACCTGGGATTTTACAGCGCTTATTACTAAAATGTAAATGTAGTTATAGTTCGCTAGTCGGCTGGCCTTAATAGAAGCGCGCTAAAGCCTTAATCAGCTTCAGGTAACAACTGCATGAGAATAATGATTTAAGTATTTATCAAACTAGCCATTTGTATCGCGTCTAACAGGTGTTTTGTTCCAGGGGTTCTGATGGCACTGAGGCTGGTCTGTTCTGAAATGAGGCTTTCGGTCTGCCTACAAGGGCGGCTGTAGGAAGTCGATGATATCCGAGGCTGCCTTCACCTCTTCAGGCGAGACTCATTTCCCAGTGTTAATCAGCCTGGTAATCAATCTGTTGACTTATAACACATGGTCAGGTTTAAGGAGCAGAGCCAGGGATGACTCAACTAAATAACTTTTCTGACACCTCGTATGAGAGCTGGTAACAGCCTCTGATTCTAACTCTACTCTGAGGCTCTGGTAGTAACTGTATATAGGTGTGACTGTAGGGTGTTCTGTGACTGGTGAGGTATTCATCTTATTTCTCAACCTTCCTCCCACCAGGAGTTGGGCGCTGCAGTCTGGTGTCAGTCTGTGTGAACTGCCCTCACCCCATCCCTCAGGTAAACCATGCTCACTCCACTTGCACACTGCTCTCACACTACTACTCTTGAGCCAGTGATAGTTGGTGTATTGTAGGAATGAGCCAGTGATGTCCTAACTAACTTTTCTGACACCTTGTATGACTGCTGGCTCTGGTCTTTCTATGAATGTAACGTTGTTCAGTTCTGCCACTTATCATGGTACTTGGCCTGGTATCACATCCTTTGTAAAATGTAATTGTGACAAACCTAATTCAGGACTATTTTTCTGTGCTTATTGTCACCTCCTTGGACCCTCACCAGTTAGCTTCCCTGTGCTTAATGCTCTCCCTTCTCCCACCAGGTGTGCTGCAGTCTGGTTGGTCAGTCTGAGACCACATGACCTGTAGCCTACGGCCCAGACTCCTCCATCACACATAGCCCTCTGGTAAACCACCCCTCGCACAGCTCAGACATTACCTCTAGGGATCGTTGGTGTATAGCAGGGTTCTTCAATTCCGGTCCTGGAGGGGCCGAAATACCTCTGTTTTTCATCCTCTCATTCTAATCAGGGGCTAATGCAGACCTGGGTAACCAGGTGAGTCGAATTAACTACCAGGTAGAAATAAAAAAACAGAAGTGTTTCGGCCCTCCAGGACAGGAATTGAAGAACCCTGGTGTATAGGAACAGTGAGCCAGTGATGACGCAACTAAATAACTTTTCTGACACCTCGTATGAGAGCTGGTAACAGCCTCTGATTCTAACTCTACTCTGAGGCTCTGGTAGTAACTGTATATAGGTGCTACTGTAGTAGACTGTCAAACTGTATCCTAGGTGAGGTTTAGGATCTACCTGGACCCCTAAAGTGTTCTTCTGTTTCAGGTTCCATAGAGGTGGAGGGGCTGTCCGTCCTGTGTTTTCTCTTGACGCGTTGCGGTGCAGAATCAGGTTGCTGACCTACTCCCAACAGGTTCTCCAGACCCTGAAGGGCAGGTTACTGCCTATAGCTGTTAACCGTGTGGTCGGTGTATCAAACTAAGCAGCTCATTCGCGAAACCCTGAATATTGTATTGAATGCAATTTGAAGAGATTAGTATGAAAATGTATGCACTAACTGTAAGTCGCTCTGGATAAGAGCGTCTGCTAAATGACAAATGTAAAAATGTAACGACTGCTCGGTATAACCCTACATTGTAAACTGAAACGGTGAAAAGTGTATTGATGCAATTGTAGGTAAAATGGACAGGATTAAACGCTCTGCTTGCCTGACAAATCCACAAGTGTTCATAAATAAAGTGTGTTCTGGTAGTTTGTGTGAAATGAAGTGATTGGTTGCTAGCAGTTCCTTGTTTCATAGTTCTAATGTAACTTGGCCTGTATGAGAGATCACTGCAGTCATCAGTCTGTAATAGTGATCATTGGCAGTACTGATTTACCAGTAGGGGTCAGTAAAGATTCATAATGGACGTTTGTTGTCCACCATCTGGCTAGCAACTTTCCAGGGGATGAGGCTAAATGGACGCGTTCAAGTTGTCAGTGGTTTAAATGATGAGGCAGGTAGCTTAGTGGTTAAGAGCGTTGTGCCAGTAACCGAAAGGTCGCTGGTTCTAATCCCCGAGCCGACTAGGTGAAAAATCTGTCGATGTGCCCTTGAGCAAGGCACTTAACCCTAATTGCTCCTGTAAGTCGCTCTGGATAAGAGCGTCTGCTAAATGACTAAAATAATAATATGCCATTTAGCAGACGCTTTTATCCAAAGCGACTTGCAGTCATGCGTGCATACATTTTTTTTTTTGTATGGGTGGTCCCGGGGATCGAACCCACTACCTTGGCGTTATAAGCGCCGTGCTCTACCAGCTGAGCTACCAATGTAATGAGGATACGATGTATGTCGGCATATTTGCGTTAAAGCGAATATTCACTTGTCTAATACTCAGAAATAATGTTAATTTATTTCACTTCAAACAATAATTCACAATAGCACATTAGCGAAATTAATAGACAATACAGAAATCCACTACAAGACCTTCCCTACAGAACAAGATGAACTACCTTCAGGCTCTGCTCTGACTCTACACCCCAACCTGAGCACTCTGTTCTGCCACCTCCGTGCTCTTGCCATTCCCACTCACCTAGTGGGTGCCTTTCAGAAACCCTTTGTTTTGTTTTTAGTTGAGCATTGCATTCATTCCATTGTTACGTTCCCACAAGACAAACTCAATGTCGCTCACAACAAAGGGAACTGACAACCAAAGTACCCAGGGTAACACATGCTTTATAGTACCACATATACCAGTCTCAATCCCTGTCAATAATTGCATAGATTGTTCTAATGTAGATTACGGTCATTAAAATAGTTTAATCTTTTATGGGTTATTCCACCTCAAAGCACAAGGTTGTTCTGAAATAATTTGTTAACATAAGATTAGCATTCCTGCAACACTTTGAAATATAATTTGTTCTCAGAAATTAAGCTAATTTGATTAGGGCCCTGTGTTTGGACGCAGTCTGTTGTGACAGCAAGGTCAGGTGGTATATAACTCTCACACGGCCTGTTCTGTAGGCTGTGGTTTACATCATCTAGAAGAGATACCAGCACTGCGTGTGTTTGGGTGAGCTACCCCAGCGCCTCAAACTGCTGCCGGTATCTAAAATGAGTATCAGCGTTTTTTCATTCCACTTCAAGCACTGATTACTGCTGTGGCCTACATCATCTAGGAGAGATGCAAGAGCAGATACAGGAAGTCACATCCTCATTATGAACTTCTTGCTTCTTGCTCCGGTAGTTGGCAACCGTCCCCAGTTAGCTATCAAGGGAATCGCTGATCTACAAATAATCTTGCATCCCAAATATCTAATCATTATGGGGGGAATTCCGACCCGAGTTAAGCGTGCGTAAATGGCAAGCAATTGCCTTTAAAAAAAAAACGTTTATGAGTATTCTGACCTTCAATTTAAACATGAGAATAGCACGCTATTCACCCGCATTTCTTTTGGGGTGGAGATCAAAGAAATGAAGGTGTCTACAGAAACGCCGTATTCTGACGGACTTAATTCCACCACCTTTATGCAAGATGAAACAATGAATAAAGTTGAGCAACCAGTCGGTTGTCAGTGAAACACCTTTCTTTTTCCCAATAGAAATAACACCATTCTCGCACTGTAATTTCGTAGGATCTCCATGGTTATACCCACATAAAACTCAGCAAAAAAAGTAACGTCCCTTTTTCAGGACCCTGTCTTTCAAAGATAATTCGTAAAAATACAAATAACTTCACTGTTTCCCATTCTTGTCAATGAACCATAAACAATTAATGAACATGCACCTGTAGAATGGTTGTTAAGACACTAACAGCTTACAGACGGTAGGCAATTAAGGTCACAGTTATGAAAACTTAAGACACTAAAGAGGCCTTCTACTGACTCTGAAAAACACCAAAAGAAAGATGCCCAGGGTCCCTGCTCATCTGCGTGAACGTGCCTTAGGCATGCTGCAAGGAGGCATGAGGACTGCAGATGTGGCCAGGGCAATAAATTGCAATGTCCGTACTGTGAGACACCTAAGACAGCGCTACAGGGAGACAGGACGGACAGCTGATCGTCCTCGCAGTGGCAGACCACGTGTAACAACACCTGCACGGGATCGGCACATCCGAACATCACTCCTTCGGGACAGGTACAGGATGGCAACAACAACTGCCCAAGTTACACCAGGAACGCACAATCCCTCCATCAGTGCTCAGACTGTCCGCAATAGGCTGAGAGAGGCTGGACTGAGGGCTCAGTTGTTGAATCTTGTTATGTTCATACAAATACTTACACATGTTAAGTTTGCTGAAAATAAACGCAGTTGATTGTGAGAGGACATTTCTTTTTTTGCTGAGTTTACATTTATAACTGTCACCTTAGTGTTAGTTTCCATACATTTTGCATCATTCCATTACATCGTTAGTTTACCTTTCTTTCCTCTGTCACGTTCGTGTGGTTGTTCCTGAGGATCACTAGGAATAGTGGATCATATTAGGCTAACGTGTTACAAGTTGTTGTGCAATAATTTAGGACAATGTAGCCTGTTTGAATTATTATGGAACTCAGACCACACGTAGCAGTTTAAACCTGGAGCATGGCGCATGGTTCACGACGACTGGACCGTTGTCATCACAGTTCCATGATCATTAGAGTAGATTTATAAAGACTATTATAAAGACTACTGTTCAACCCCTAGTGTACACATTTCTCACCTTCCAATATTTCATGGTTTGAACAATTGAATATGGCAACTTTCAGGATGAATCAAACCACTATTTATGATTGACCAATACATTTTTTGCCTAAAGGCTCTCCAAAACAGTTTTATTATTATTCAAAACACACTGAACAAAAATATAAACGCAACATGTAAAGTGTTGGTCCCATGTTTCATGAGCTGAAATAAAAGATTCCAGAAATATTCCATATGCACAAGCAGCTTATTTCTTGCAAATTCTGTGCACATATTTGTTTACATCCCTGTCGGTGAGCATTTCTCCTTTACCAAGATAATTCCATCCAACTGACAGGTGTGACATATCAAGAAGCTAATTAAATTGCAATTGGCATGCTGACTGCAGGTAGTGGTTTAAAGTACTTAAGTAAAAATACTTTAAAGTACTACTTAAGTAGTTTCTTTGGGTATCTGTACTTTACTTTACTATTTATATTTTTGACAACTTTTACTTTTACTTCACTACATTCCTCAAGAAAATAATGTACTTTTTACTCCATACATTTTCCCTGACACCCAAAAGTACTCGTTACATTTTGAATGCTTAGCAGGACAGAAAATGGTCGAATTCACGCACTTATCAAGAGAACATCCCTGGTCATCCCTACTGCCTCTGATCTGGTGGACTCACTAAACACACATGCTTCTTTTGTAAATTATGTCTGAGTGTTGGAGTGTGCCCCTGGCTATCCGTAAATTAAAACAAAACATGAAAATGGTGCCGTCTGGTTTGCTTAATATAAGGAATGTGAAATGATTTATACTTTTACTTTTGATACTTAAGTACATTTTAGCAATTACATTTACTTTTGATATTTAAAACCAAATACTTTTAGACTTTTACTCAAGTAGTATTTTACTGGGTGACTTTCACTTGAGTAATTTTCTATTAAGGTACCTTTACTTTTACTCAAGTATGACAATTGGGTACTTTTTCCACCACTGACTGCAGGAATGTCCACCAGAGCTGTTGCCAGAGAATTTAATGTTCATTGCTCTAACGTCGTTTTAAAGAATTTGGCAGTACGTTCAACCGGCCTCATAACCGCAGACCATGTGTAACCACGCCAGCTCAGGACCTCCACATCCGGCTTCTTCACCTACGGGAATGTCAGTATTTCTGTCTCTAAAAAAGCCCTTTTGTGGGGAAAAAACTCATTCTGATTGGTTGGGCCTGGCTCCCAAGTGGGTGGGCCAATGCCCTTCCAGGCCCACCAATGGCTGTGCCCCTGCCCAGGCATGTGAAATCCATAGATTAGGGCCTAATCTATTTATTTAAATGTACTGATTTCCTTTTATGAACAAACTCAGCAACATCTTTGAAATTGTTGCATGTTGCGTTTATATTTTTGTTCAGTATACTTTCCTAACCCTAAATAATATACAAGATCAGAGTATTTCTAATCTACCAATTGGCACTGAAAATGAGACAAATAGGCATGTATTTGCTTTCTTTCATTGATCCCTAACATTTTGAACCGTTCTCTCCATATAGTGAGTCTGTCGAGAAAATTCAAATTAAAAAGGTACACCAAATTTAAAGGGATGGCTTTAGATAAATCTACTGAAAACCCTATTGAATGAAAACTCCACGAGAAAATCTGTTGGCCAGCAAGTGGGAGGGTTTTCAGCGGTTGAATTACATTTATGTAGCACGAGCAAGGGAACCACGGCTGCAAAGCCCGTTACGCACCTTCATAAGGTAAGTGTGAATACCAACTACTGAGAAGTGGGAAAGGCGTAAATGTTTTAAGTCTGAATCGGGCCCTATGTGATCAAGCTTGGCGATTCTTCTGCGCCTTGCTTTGCTCCTTAAACTAGTCCTCCCAACAACTGGATGTCATTACTTCTTGCTGTGGTGGTGTGCTGCCATCTTTACTTCTTGCTGCGGTGGTGTGCTGCCATCTTTACTTCTTGCTGTGCTGCCATCTTTACTTCTTGCTGCGGTGGTGTGCTGCCATCTTTACTTCTTGCTGCGGTGGTGTGCTGCCATATTTACTTCTTGCTGCGGTGGTGTGCTGCCATCTTTACTTCTTGCTGCGGTGGTGTGCTGCCATCTTTACTTCTTGCTGCGGTGGTGTGCTGCCATCTTTACTTCTTGCCGCGGTGGTGTGCTGCCATCTTTACTTCTTGCTGCGGTAGTGTGCTGCCACCACCAGGTAGCTCTCTGGGGTGAGGTCCTTGGTGTTGGGGGACATGGGAGAGGTCTTCCCATCCACTCTGGAGATCTGGAGCATCCGACATGGGTCGTGTTTCAGCAGGTAGCTCTCAAAGGTCTCCCAGCCTCCTCCCACACGCACCATCACATGCTTGTTGTGTAGCATCTAGGAGAAGAAGAATATTACTTTATTGTCCAGTCAGTGTTCACCAATGTTCTGCTTTATCCCAGGCAAGGCATGTAGAAACTGGGATAACCTTTAGCTGACAATATAATTGCATGGTGTAGTACAGGGCTATTCAAATCCGATCCTGGAGGTCCAGAATACTGCTGATTTTCTGTTCTACCCTGATGATTAATAGCAACCACCTGGTGTCCCAGGTCTAAATCAGACCTTGATTAGAGGGGAACAATAAAAATCACAATGGAACTGGCTTTGAGGTCCAGATTTGAAATGGCCTTTTTTATTAGTTGGAAATGTTACTCTAGAATCCATAGCTACTACTACAACACTGAACAAAAATATCAACGCAACATGTGAAGTGTTGTTCCCATGTTTCATGAGCTGAAATAAAAAAAATCACAGAAATTTTCCATACGCAGAAAAACGTATTTCTCTCAAATTCTGTGCACACATTTGTTTACATCCCTGTTAGTGAGCATTTCTCCTTTGCCAAGATAATCCATCAACCTGACAGGTGTGGCATATCAAGAAGCTGATTAAACACCATAACCATTACACAGGTGCAACTTGTGCTGGGGACAATAAAAGGCCACTCTAAAACGTGCAGTTTTGTCACACAACACAAAGCCACAGATGTCTCAAGTTTTGAGGGAGCGTTCAATTGGTATGCTGACTGCAGGAATGTCCACCAGAGCTGTTGCCAGAGAATTTAATGTTAATTTCTCTACCATAAGCCTCCTCCAATGTCGTTTTAGAGAATTTGGCAGTACGTCCAACCAGCCTCACAACCGCAGACCACGTGTAACCACACCAGCCCAGGACCTCCACATCTGGCTTCTTCACGTCTGAGACCAGCCACCCTGACAGCTGATGAAACTGAGGAGTATTTCTGTCTGTAATAAAGCCCTTTTGTTGGAGAAAAAAATACGTATTCTGATTGGCTGGGCCTGGCTCCACAGTGGGTGGGCCAGTCTCCCAAGTGGGTGGGCCTACCCAGGCCCACCCATGGCTGCGCCCCTTGCCCAGTCATGTGAAATCCATAGATTAGGGCGTCATTTAGTTATTTCAATTGACTGATTTCCTTAAATGAACTGTAACTCAGTCAAATCTTTGAAATTGTTGCATGTTGCTTTTAATAGTTTTTTGTTCAGTACAATAGTTTGCACATTATTAACAATGGCATTGTTGGATTCCTTTTCACTACTAAATGACTCAAAACTAGAACATGCTGTGGTTAACCAATACATTGTAATGTGGGCTGCATTTTATATAGCAATATTCAAGTTACAACTGTTTGTCCACTCATGCTGCTTGCTACATATTACACATTTCCTGGGTGTGTTGGGTACCATGGCAACCTCCTTAGGCCACACCAATAAATAGCAGGAGGGAGAAATAAAAAGGCGCCGTTGTCGTCGGACACAAACGTTTATTTTACTATCCTTGTTGGACCCAAACAATTGATTCTCATTCAAAGTCCTATTTTCCCTAACCCCAAAACCTAACCCTAACTTCTAACTCTAACCGCTAAGCCTAAAGTAGCCTTTTTCCTTGTGCGGACCAGAAAAATGTCCCCACTTGTCTGAATTTTCCTTGTTTTACAATAGTAAAACCAAACACAAACACAAAAAAATGTCTATAACTTTCATACGTTGTGTTTTAACTGCATGGGAAACAGGTCATACGTTGTGTTTTAACTGCATGGGAAACAGGTCATACGTTGTGTTTTAACTGCATGGGAAACAGGTCATACGTTGTGTTTTAACTGCATGGGAAACAGGTCATACGTTGTGTTTTAACTGCATGGGAAACAGGTCATACGAATGCTACTAATGGCATGATATAAACAACAAGATAACAAATCAGATCAGAAGCTCTTTCAAACACGAGCTTTACAATTCAAGCAGCTAAAACCATTAGAGTGTCACTGACAGGAAGAACCAGTTTGACCCAGTGCAGGCATAAAGCCAAAACACTATATATACACAGGCATACTGCTGGTTGTTGCTGACTGTTGGCCTTTAAATGGGACCGCTGAAGCGTGTAGCGTGTAAAAATAGTCTGTCCTCGGTTGCAACGCTCACTACCGAGTTCCAAACTGCCTCTGGAAGCAACGTCGAGCACAAGAACTGTTCGTCGGCAGCTTTGTGAAATGGGTTTCCATGGCCGAGCAGCCGCACACAGGCCTAACATCACCATGCGCAACGCCAAGCGTCGGCTGGAGTGGTGAAAAGCTCGCCGCCATTGGACTGTGGAGCAGTGGAAACGTGTTCTCTGGAGCGATGAATCACGCTTCACCATCTGGCAGTCCGACGGACAAATCTGGGTTTGGTGGATGCCAGGAGAACGCTACCAGCCCGAATGCATAGTGTCAACTGTAAAGTTTGGTAGAGGAGGAATAATGGTCTGGGGCTGTTCTTCATGGTTCGGGCCCCTTAGTTCCAGTGAAGGGAAATCTTAACTCTACAGCATTCAATGACATTCTAGACGATTCTGTGCTTCCAACTTTGTGGCAACAGTTTGGGAAAGGCCCTTTCCTGTTTCAGCACAAAAGCGAGGTCCATACAGAAATGGCTTGTTGAGATCAGTGTGGAAGAACTCGACTGGCCTGCACAGAGCCCTGACCTCAACCCCATTGAACGCCTTTGGGATGAATTGGAACGCCGACTGCGAGCCAGGCCTAATCGGCCCCCCAACATCAGTGCCCGACTTCACTAATGCTCATGGCTGAATGGAAGTGGAAAGCCTTCCCAGATGAGTGGAGGCTGTTATAGCAGCACAGGGGGGGGGGGGACCAACACCATATTAATGCCCATGATTTTGGAATGAGATGTTCGGCGAGCAGGGGTCCACATACTTTTTACTAGTGTATGTAGCTCGCCTCCAGCAGCATAATATAATAACATTAAACATTTATAAGGCTCTTAACAGAATCAATCAACAGTCCATTGGCAGGGCAGTGGTTCCAATCATGACAGTATGACCCCCGGCTCTGTGACTAGGGAATATAATGGGCTTTTGGTACAGAGGCATTTTCAATCATGAATCTATGGTGCAGGGAGACAGGGGGGACGCCGGCTAGATCTGTACCCAGGACAGAGAGAGGGGAGCCTTGGGGTGGTCTTGCGGCCTCCTGTGATCTCAAAGTATCAGATTGGTCAGTCCCCTCAGTAGAGGTACAACAAATTCATTTACTCAGAGGGCTGAGAAGGTCAGTCTCCACTGACTGACTGCTTGTGGAAGGCCAAGGGACTATTCATTCTTCTATATACTGCATACACTACAGTCAGCCTACATCGTTGGCTTTTTAGCTGGAGGATAAGGGACCGGCTTTGTTTTGTATATGCGTACATCAGTCACTGGCTTCGTCAATAAGTGATGTCAATAAGTCCCCACAGTGACCGTACATACAGTGAGGGGAAAAAAGTATTTGATCCCCTGCTGATTTTGTACGTTTGCCCACTGACAAAGACATGATCAGTCTATAATTTTAATGGTAGGTTTATTTGAACATTGAGAGACAGAATAAATAAAAAAAATCCAGAAAAACGCATGTCAAAAATGTTATAAATTGATTTGCATTTTAAATGAGGGAAATAAGTATTTGATCCCCTCTCAATCAAAGATTTCTGGCTCCCAGGTGTCTTTTATACAGGTAACGAGCTGAGATTAGGAGCACACTCTTAAAGGGAGTGCTTCTAATCTCAGCTTGTTACCTGTATGAAATACACCTGTCCACAGAAGCAATCAATCAATCAATCAGATTCCAAACTCTCCACCATGGCCAAGACCAAAGAGCTCTCCAAGGATGTCAGGGACAAGATTGTAGACCTACACAAGGCTGGAATGGGCTACAAGACCATCGCAAAGCAGCTTGGTGAGAAGGTGACAACAGTTGGTGCGATTATTCGCAAATGGAAGAAACACAAAAGAACTGTCAATCTCCCTCGGCCTGGGGCTCCATGCAAGATCTCACCTCGTGGAGTTGCAATGATCATGAGAACGGTGAGGAATCAGCCCAGAACTACATGGGAGGATCTTGTCAATGATCTTAAGGCAGCTGGGACCATAGTCACCAAGAAAACAATTGGTAATAATAATAATAATAATATGCCATTTAGCAGACACTTTTATCCAAAGCGACTTACAGTCATGCGTGCATACATTTTTGTGTATGGGTGGTCCCGGGGATCGAACCCACTACCTTGGCGTTACAAGCGCCGTGCTCTACCAGCTGAGCTACAGAGGACCACACTACGCCGTGAAGGACTGAAATCCTGCAGCGCCCGCAAGGTCCCCCTGCTCAAGAAAGCACATATACAGGCCCATCTGAAGTTTGCCAATAAACATCTGAATGAGTCAGAGGAGATCTGGGTGAAAGTGTTGTGGTCAGATGAGACCAAAATCGAGCTCTTTGGCATCAACTCAACTCGCCGTGTTTGGAGGAGGAGGAATGCTGCCTATGACCCCAAGAACACCATCCCCACCGTCAAACATGGAGGTGGAAACATTATGCTTTGGAGTGTTTTTCTGCTAAGGGGACAGGACAACTTCACCGCATCAAAGGGACGATGGACGGGGCCATGTATCGTCAAATCTTGGGTGAGAACCTCCTTCCCTCAGCCAGGGCATTGAAAATGGGTCGTGGATGGGTATTCCAGCATAACAATGACCCAAAACACATGGCCAAGGCAACAAAGAACTGTCTCAAGAAGAAGCACATTAAGGTCCTGGAGTGGCCTAGCCAGTCTCCAGACCTTAATCCCATAGAAAATCTGTGGAGGGAGTTGAAGGTTCGAGTTGCCAAACGTCAGCCTCGAAACCTTAATGACTTGGAGAAGATCTGCAAAGAGGATTGGGACAAAATCCCTCCTGAGATGTGTGCAAACCTGGTGGCCAACTACAAGAAATGTCTGACCTCTGTGATTGCCAACAAGGGTTTTGCCACCAAGTATAAGTCCTGTTTTGCAGAGGGGTCAAATACTTATTTCCCTCATTAAAATGCAAATACATTTATAACATTTTTGACATGCGTTTTTCTGTATTTTTTTGTTGTTCTGTCTCTCACTGTTCAAATAAACCTACCATTAAAATTATAGACTGATCATTTCTTTGTCAGTGGGCAAACGTACAAAATCAGCAGGGGATCAAATACTTTTTTCCCTTACTGTACATACCCCAACCAGACGCCATGGATTACAGGTAACATCCGCACTGAGCTAAAGGGTAGAGCTACCGCTTTCAAGGAGCGGGACTCTAACCCGGAAGCTTATAAGAAATCCCGCTATGCCCTCCGACGAACCATCAAACAGGCAAAGAGTCAATACAGGACTAAGATTGAATCGTACTACACAGGCTCCGACGCTCGTCAGATGTGACAGGGCTTGCAAACTATTACGGACTACAAAGGGAAGCACAGCCGTGAGCTTCCCAGTGACACGAGCGTACCAGACGAGCTAAACCACTTCTAACAGTCATAGACTGTTCTCTCTGCTACCGCACGGCAAGCGGTACCGGAGCGCCAAGTCTAGGTCCAAGAGGCTTCTAAACAGCTTCTACCCCCAAGCCATAAGACTCCTGATCATCTAATCAAATGGCTACCCAGACTATTTTCATTGTCCCCCCCCCCCCCTCTTTTACACTGCTGCTACTCTGTTTATTATCTATGCATAGTCACTTTAACTCTAACCACATGTACATATTACCTCAATTACCTCGACTAACCGGTGCCCCCGCACATTGACTCTGTACCGGTAGCCCCTGTATATAGCCTCCCTACTGTTATTTCACATTGACTCTGTACCGGTACCCCCTGTATATAGCCTCCCTACTGTTATTTCACATTGACTCTGTACCGGTACCCCCCTGTATATAGCCTCCCTACTGTTATTTCACATTGACTCTGTACCGGTACCCCCTGTATATAGCCTCCCTACTGTTATTTCACATTGACTCTGTACCGGTACCCCTGTATATAGCCTCCCTACTGTTATTTCACATTGACTCTGTACCGGTACCCCCCTGTATATAGCCTCCCTACTGTTATTTCACATTGACTCTGTACCGGTACCCCCTGTATATAGCCTCCCTACTGTTATTTCACATTGACTCTGTACCGGTACCCCCTGTATATAGCCTCACTACTGTTATTTCACATTGACTCTACCGGTACCCCCTGTATATAGCCTCCCTACTGTTATTTCCATTGACTCTGTACCGGTACCCCCTGTATATAGCCTCCCTACTGTTATTTCCCATTGACTCTGTACCGGTACCCCCCTGTATATAGCCTCCCTACTGTTATTTCACATTGACTCTGTACCGGTACCCCCTGTATATAGCCTCCCTACGTTATTTCCCATTGACTCTGTACCGGTACCCCCTGTATATAGCCTCCCTACTGTTATTTCCCATTGACTCTGTACCGGTACCCCCCTGTATATAGCCTCCCTACTGTTATTTCACATTGACTCTGTACCGGTACCCCCCTGTATATAGCCTCCCTACTGTTATTTCACATTGACTCTGTACCGGTACCCCCCTGTATATAGCCTCCCTACTGTTATTTCCCATTGACTCTGTACCGGTACCCCCCTGTATATAGCCTCCCTACTGTTATTTTCCATTGACTCTGTACCGGTACCCCCTGTATATAGCCTCCCTACTGTTATTCTACTGCTGCTCTTTAATTATTTGTTATTTTTCAATTTTTCTTATTTTTTACTTATATATTTTTTACTTAACACTTATTTTTCTTAAAACTGCATTGTTGGTTAAGGGCTTGTAAGTAAGCATTTCACTGTAAGGTCTACACCTGTTGTTTTCGGCGCATGTGACAAATAAAATTTGATTTGATTTGATCCTTGTCTTTCTCCTGAAGGACATGATTGCATTGCACCACAACCCCTTTTTATTTTGTCTTCAGATGACTGTGGGCTGAAAATGAATTCCTCTCCTAGCAAAGGATGATATTTCTGACCTGTCAGCAATGCATTGTATTGGAGAAGAGGCAGAGTGGAGAGTGAGAGAGAGGGGGAGAGCGAGAGTGAGGGGGAGAGTGAGAGAGAGAGAGAGGGAGAGGGAGAGAGAGAGAGAGAGAGGGAGAGAGAGGGGGAGAGGAGAGAGAGGGAGAGCGAGAGAGAGGGGGAGATGAGAGAGGAGAGGGAGAGAGAGAGCGAGAGAGAGAGAGCGGGGGAGAGGAGAGAGAGAGCGAGAGGAGAGAGAGAGAGGGGGGGGGGGGGGGGGGGTGAAAAAGGGAGAGGGAGGAGCCATTCTGCAGGAATTTTAATTAAACCATCGCTCTCAGTGAAGGGAGAGCGCTGTGCTGAGAGGTTGAGGGTCACAACTGTGACCTGCTGGAATTGTCTAGCAGGAAGCTCTCATATAAAACTCACAGTAACATACGTTCCATTCCATCCAACACTCTAGAGTCTAAGAGGTGCATTCTTGGGAATCCAATATGAACAGCCATTGGTAAAAAAGAATCAAGACTCTCGCCTTGGTTGTGACTTGTCCTTGGTTGCTCAGCAACTCATGTATGGCTGAAAGAAACACTGTCTATCGTACAAAAGGCAGAGAATGCTGGGTATTCACATTTTGCGCGATAGAACATATTTTCTTGGGGGAAAGCTTCCAGCTAGATAGACACTGTAGATCTAGCACATCTTGGATGGTAATTTCAGTGGATATTTCTCTCCTCCTCCTATCTCCTTTTCGTTTTGTGATTTTCATGTCATGATCAGTGCACCGATGTTCACTGTATATTTCAGCTATCTGTCAGTAGAGGACACCATCGGACCAAAAGGTTTATTACAGACCCTGAACACTGGTCCATGTCCGGTGAAAACCAGACTGACGTTCAGAACCTCTCTTATTCTCCAGTTAATGATCCTTACAGAGATATCCAACCAGAAGCTGCGGTACCAGTAGATGGTGGATTGTCAGCACATCACAGTCCAGATCCTCCTGCCACAGCATCCTCGTTCTCAGACCAGAATCCTGGTTTGGGGTTGCCAAGTAACCGAGATCCCAAGGGCACCAGCGCTACCTCACCGATCTGTCCTTGTTAATAGACTTCATTGGTGAAAGGTGCTTTTTGCAAGGTCTGTTTGAGGTACAGCATTTATTTAGCTACATAAGAAAATATGTATTTTATGAAAATGGAGAGGATTATGAATAAGTGCAGTTAGCTCAATGGCAACAATAATAGCATTATCCTTAAGCATCTTTATATAATCCTATTGATTATTTATCAAGCCTGTTGGATTGATCCTGAGAGCTCTCTTATCCCAGTACACTGGTCCTCTGTAGCTCAATTGGTAGAGCATGGCGCTTGCAACGCCAGGGTAGTGGGTTCGATCCCCGGGACCACCCATACGTAAAAATGTATGCGCACATGACTGTAAGTCGCTTTGGATAAAAGGCGTCTGCTAAATGGCATATTGTAGTGGGTGAACCAGAACCACTGGTTGGTAGAAAGAGGAGTCTAGATGAACAATGCAAGAACAAAGAGGAGTCCTCTTTCTATCTCTATGGGTTGGCCTCTTAGCCTACAGACATAGTCGGAATACCATCGCCAGTCAATTAAACCTCACAGCAGCAGAGGAGCTGCTACCAGCAGAGACAATGGGATGTCTGTTATCCCACAGTCAAGCAGTCCAAATATCAACACACTGCAATGTGCACTGTAATGGTATGAATGTGGCCCTTGTCCCAAATGGCACCCTATTAGTTAGCACACTATTAATGACCCGGGGGGGCCCTGGTGAAAAGTAGTGCACTATACAGGGGAGTAGGGTGCTATTTGGGACCCACCCTGTGACCTTACATTGAGATAAGGTCCCGTGTAGCTCAGTTGGTAGAGCATGGCGCTTGCAACGGCAGGGGTTGTGGGTTTGATTTCCACGGGGGGGGCCAGTATGAAAACTGTATGCACTCACTAACTGTAAGTCGCTCTGGATAAGAGCGTCTGCTAAATGACTAAAACGTTAAATGTAAATAAGGAACCTTATTGTTGAAACCCCATATCAGCCTGACTAAATCCTGACTAAAGTGACAGTTCAATAAACAATGAAGTCTGTGGGTCAGCCAAAATCCAGACTCATTAAAAATTCAGACTCATCAAATCTCAGAACAATGAGAAAAGAGTGGGTTTGCAATGTGGACAGAATAGGCTGAGTCATTCAACAGCCATCTGTAGTCATAGATGGTCTATGGACACTGAGGAGCAATGGGCCTAAGGAAGTAAGGAATTCTGTAGACGGCATACAATCCATATTCAACTCATAAAATATATATGATATTATACTATGGTCTAAATACTGTAGTATTTGTTTGTTTTTTTCTTCATTTGTATTATTTATTTATTTAATGGGGGTAGATCAGCTTTAATATTGCAGATAGATTGTAACTTCCATCAATGTAATTGTCTGCATCACTTCCTATCCCCCATATGTTTTTTTCTCTCGCAAATATATATATATATACAGTGGGGAAAAAAAGTATTTAGTCAGCCACCAATTGTGCAAGTTCTCCCACTTAAAAAGATGAGAGAGGCCTGTAATTTTCATCATAGGTACACGTCAACTATGACAGACAAATTGAGATTTTTTTTAAACAGAAAATCACATTGTAGGATTTTTAATGAATTTATTTGCAAATTATGGTGGAAAATAAGTATTTGGTCACCTACAAACAAGCAAGATTTCTGGCTCTCACAGACCTGTAACTTCTTCTTTATGAGGCTCCTCTGTCCTCCACTCGTTACCTGTATTAATGGCACCTGTTTGAACTTGTTATCAGTATAAAAGACACCTGTCCACAACCTCAAACAGTCACACTCCAAACTCCACTATGGCCAAGACCAAAGAGCTGTCAAAGGACACCAGAAGCAAAATTGTAGACCTGCACCAGGCTGGGAAGACTGAATCTGCAATAGGTAAGCAGCTTGGTTTGAAGAAATCAACTGTGGGAGCAATTATTAGGAAATGGAAGACATACAAGACCACTGATAATCTCCCTCGATCTGGGGCTCCACGCAAGATCTCACCCCGTGGGGTCAAAATGATCACAAGAACGGTGAGCAAAAATCCCAGAACCACACGGGGGGACCTAGTGAATGACCTGCAGAGAGCTGGGACCAAAGTAACAAAGCCTACCATCAGTAACACACTACGCCGCCAGGGACTCAAATCCTGCCGTGCCAGACGTGTCCCCCCGCCAGGCCCGTCTGAAGTTTGCTAGAGTGCATTTGGATAATCCAGAAGAGGATTGGGAGAATGTCATATGGTCAGATGAAACCAAAATAGAACTTTTTGGTAAAAACTCAACTCGTCGTGTTTGGAGGACAAAGAATGCTGAGTTGCATCCAAAGAACACCATACCTACTGTGAAGCATGGGGGTGGAAACATCATGCTTTGGGGCTGTTTTTCTGCAAAGGGACCAGGACGACTGATCCGTGTAAAGGAAAGAATGAATGGGGCCATGTATCGTCAGATTTTGAGTGAAAACCTCCTTCCATCAGCAAGGGCATTGAAGATGAAACGTGGCTGGGTCTTTCAGCATGACAATGATCCCAAGTAAGCATTTCATTGTAAGGTCTACACCTGTTGTATTCGGCGCATGTGACAAATCAAATTTGATTTGATCCCACTTAACCCAAAACATTTGGTCAAAGCTATTTCGGTAGTTACAGTCCAAGCCCAATTTAAAGTCCAGCTGCCTGCTAGCTATGTGGCTGAACCGTGCGTAACTAGAAAATCATGTTAGAAAAACAAGGTTCTTGTTCCAGAGGTTGGTCCAGTGGTTAATCCTCCTTCATTTCACACCGTCTCAACAAACAACAACAAAATACCAAAAGGGAAGGGGAGATCCATTCCCCTTTCAACAAGCAAAAACAAGGTTATTGTGTAACAAGTTCTAAGAGGAGGTGTCACCCACCCTGATGAAGAGCATCTTCTCCCCGACCCGGTAGCGGCCCTGGGCCTGTCTCTCCACACAGAACCTATTGGGACACTTGCAGGGAGGGTCCTCAGAGATATGCTTTACCTGAAACACACACACACACACACACACACACACACACACACACACTTTAAATACTTTATTTGAATCCACAAATTCATACAATGAGGATTGTAACGTTTCAGGACAGAGATATCTGGACCCCTGGGGAAACAGACAGCACCTTCTGGATCCCTGGGGAAACAGACAGCACCTTCTGGACCCCTGGGGAAACAGACAGCACCTTCTGGACCCCTGGGGAAACAGACAGCACCTTCTGGACCCCTGGGGAAACAGACAGCACCTTCTGGATCCCTGGGGAAACAGACAGCACCTTCTGGACCCCTGGGGAAACAGACAGCACCTTCTGGACCCATGGGGGAAACAGACAGCACCTTCTGGACCCCTGGGGAAACAGACAGCACCTTCTGGACCCCTGGGGAAAACAGACAGCACCTTCTGGACCCCTGGGGAAACAGACAGCACCTTCTGGACCCCTGGGGAAACAGACAGCACCTTCTGGACCCCTGGGGAAACAGACAGCACCTTCTGGACCCCTGGGGAAACAGACAGCACCTTCTGGACCCCTGGGGAAACAGACAGCACCTTCTGGACCCCTGGGGAAACAGACAGCACCTTCTGGACCCCTGGGGAAACAGACAGCACCTTCTGGACCCCTAGGGAAACAGACAGCACCTTCTGGACCCCTGGGGAAACAGACAGCACCTTCTGGACCCCTGGGGAAACAGACAGCACCTTCTGGACCCCTGGGGAAACAGACAGCACCTTCTGGACCCCTAGGGGAAACAGACAGCACCTTCTGGACCCCTGGGGAAACAGACAGCACCTTCTGGACCCCTAGGGAAACAGACAGCACCTTCTGGACCCCTGGGGAAACAGACAACACCTTCTCCTCCACACAGCAAGGCTGCCCATGACTGCTGATACAGAACAGTACCTCTCTACCCTCATCTTATGTAGGCCTGCTATCTGAAGGCCAGGTACGGTCAGCCTGTGAACATGACCCAGACTGCTATCTGAAGGCCAGGTACGGTCAGCCTGTGAACACGGCCCAGACTGCTATCTGAAGGCTAGGTATGGTCAGCCTGTGAACACGGCCCAGACTGCTATCTGAAGGCTAGGTATGGTCAGCCTGTGAACACGGCCCAGACTGCTATCTGAAGGCTAGGTATGGTCAGCCTGTGAACACGGCCCAGACTGCTATCTGAAGGCTAGGTATGGTCAGCCTGTGAACACGGCCCAGACTGCTATCTGAAGGCTAGGTATGGTCAGCCTGTGAACATGTCCCAGACTTCCCAATATCACCACAGCAAGCCTGCACTGATATCCAAGTTATTCAGGCGTGATGAGGGGCTGGTATTTAAGCAGCTCGTCAGAAAAGGCCTGTTCAGGCGTGACGAGGGGCTGGTATTTAAACAGCTTGTCAGAAAAGGCCTGTTCAGGCGTGATGAGTGTTTGCTTGTTTACTGTTTTTGTGGGGACAAATTACTGGAAACCCTTTAAGAAATTCCCCAAAATGTCCATGGAAAAGTTCACATTCCCTGAAATTCCAGGAATTTTGCCACCCTACTCACAGCATCATCCAACAGCTTCCCTGTGCTCTTCTTGCTAGATGACGAGCACTTCATAGGAGAGGGGGATGGAGAGGGGGATGGAGAGAGGGAGACAGGTAGAGGTGCTTTCTCCTCCTGTTCTATCTCCTTCTCCAGCTTGATAAGCCCCGGAGGCTCCACGTTGTACCTAAAGAAGGAGACAATAGGATAACAGTTTACATTAAGGTATACATTACTTAAGGGATAATCAACGAGGGGCTATGCGTTCTATGGAAAATAATGAACGACGTGGAAGGTGTGTTCTGACCTTCCATGGAGTTGCATTATTTTCCAGAGAACACACAGAGCCCCGAGTTGATTATCCCTTTTTATAACATGGCTATAATTTAACACATTTCTGCTAGAAATGTGTTCATTTGCCGGTAGAAATGTGAAGTAGCTAGCAAGTTTACTAGATAGCTATAGTAGTTGCCGTGGTAACCAAACAAACAGACTTGCTAGTTTAGCTAACCATACCATCAGTCCTAGCTTGCTATTATGAAAATCGAATTCAACAATGCCAATAATGTTTTCAATTCAACTTTTGCTTTCAAAAGCAGCTCAAACATAGAACATGTAAGAATGAACTATAGCCATTGAATTCTACCGTGGAAGTATATTGTGTGTTATAGGGAATTATACAACGGGCGGGTCTAATCCTAAATGCTGATTGGTTAAAACCGCATTCCAGCCGGTGTCTATTCCACAAGTTACCACCGGCTAAATCTATGACGTTAAAATGCCTATTTACTCTGTGACAGAGCTCCAGAGTTCCTCTGTGGAGATGAGAGAACCTTCCAGAAGGACAACCATCTCTGTAGCACCACCAATCAGGCTTTTATGATAGAGTGACCAGACGGAAGCCACTCCTCAGTAAAAGGCACATGACAGCCCACTTGGAGTTTGCCAAAAGTCACCTAAAGGACTCCCAGACCATGAGAAACAAGATTCTTTGGTCTGATGAAACCAAGATTGAACTCTTTAGCCTGAATGCCAAGCGTCACGTCTGGAGGAAACCTGGCACCATCCCTACGGTGAAGCATGTTGGTGGCAGCATCATGCTGTGGGGATGTTTTTCAGTGGCAGGGACTGGGAAAGATGAACAGAGCAAAGTACAGAGAGATCCTTGATGAAAACCTGCTCCAGAGCGCTCAGGACCTCAGACTGGGGCGAAGGTTCACCTTCCAACAGGACAATGACCCTAAGCACACAGCCAAGACAACACAGGAGTGGCTTCGGGACAAGTCTCTGAATGTCCTTGAGTGGCCCAGCCAGAGTCCGGACTTGAACCCAATCAAACATCTCTGGAGAGACCTGAAAATAGCTGTGCAGTGACACTCCCCATCCAACCTGACAGAGCTTGAGAGGATCTGCAGAGAAGAATGGGAGAAACTCCCCAAATACAGGTGTGCCAAGCTTGTAGCGTCATACCCAAGAAGACTAGAGGCTGTAATTGCTGCCAAGGGTGCTTCAACAAAGTACTGACTAAAGGGTCTGAATACTTATGTAAATGTGATATTTCAGTTTATCTTTTTTAAAATAAATTTGCAAAAATATCTAAAAACCTGTTTTTGCTTTGTCATTATGGGGTATTGTGTGTAGATTGATGTGGGGGGGAAAAAACAATGTAATCCATTTTAGAATAAGGCTGTAACGTAACAAAATGTGGAAGAAGTCAAGGGGTCTGAATACTTTCCGAATGCACTGTATACCACTGCAGCATGGGGTTGAATCTGGCCCACTGCTATTTCAGCACTCTCTCCTCTACAATTCATCTCTAGCTCTCTCTCTATCCAAAAAAAACTAAAAATATGTTAGGAGTGGGACTGCCCCACTCTTTTAGATTGATTTTTTTTTACAGACTGAGGATAATCGTTTCTGAGAGGATGTAATCAAAGGATAATTACATTTACATTTACGTCATTTATCAGACGCTCTTATCCAGAGCAACTTACAGTTAGTGAATACATATATTTTTTTCATACTGGCCCCCCGTGGGAATCGAACCCACAACCCTGGCGTTGCAAATGCCATGCTCTACCAACTGAGCTACATCCCCTGCCGGCCATTCCCTCCCCTACCCTGGACGACGCTGGGCCAATTGTGCGCCGCCCCATGAGTCTCCCGGTCGCGGCCGGCTGCGACAGAGCCTGGATACGAACCAGGATCTCTAGTGGCACAGCTAGCACTGCGAGGCAGTGCCTTAGACCACTGCGCCACTCGGGAGCAGCCACTTAGGAGCTCATTAAACGTATATTTAAATACACATGCATGTGATATATAACGTACATACAAATTAATTGAAATTGAAGGTATTTTAACGGAATAATTTAATAAAGGGAAAATCCCTTATCAATTCTTTCTTACCGAGATGCTATCCTTCCCAGTTGTAGAAGACAGAGACACACTTCCCGTGGCTGTTTGTGAAGAACTAACGGGACAAAATCATTATAAAAAAGAGTGAATGATCTTCACCGTATTCCTTGCGACACATCTCAAATGACAGGGTGGTAATATTATCACATTAAAACTGTGTTAAAGTGATGTGGGAAAGTGGTTTAGGACTCGTACGTACATGCCAGTGGGTATGAGAGGAAATTAGAAGTGTTGTTTGCGATAAGTGGTGATTGCCTTATTGATATTGGTGTGGTAGCTTGAGTTGAACGTGAGTGTGGGCTTAAAACACAGCTACAGAAAATATTTTTTGAAGATCAACAAGCAGGAATTTCACGCTAAACTACATTTCTACAAACACAGCGACGGACAGTAGATGTTTGATGGGCATATGACATGTGACACAGCACGCCATGCATCATGACAGCAATAGTTCTCCAAACCTGTTGTCGTACGCTACACCTGATGACGCACTATATTCGATCCATCACAGGGAGAAGAAGGGAAGTAGGAGAGAGAGAGGGAACAGGATAGTTAGCTAGCTACGTTAGCTAGCAGGATAGTTAGCTAGCTACCCTGTCGTAACGCAATGTCCTTGTGACCACACTACTAGCCTTGGATTGACAATCAAGTTCTAATCTTTATTTTCTATTTTGTTTTTACCTTTATTTAACCGGTGCAAGTCAGTTAAAGAACAAATTCTTATTTACAATGACGGCCTACCCCGGGCCAAAACCCGGACGACGCTGGGCCAATTGTGCGCCGCCCTATGGGGACTCCCCAATCACGGCCGGGTTGTGATACAGCCTGGAATCGAACCAGGGGGGTCTGTAGTGACGCCTCAAGCACCGCTGCGCCACTCGGGAGGCCCTATTCTAGTCCTAAATGATCCATACTGTCTAGGAGCCAGCTGGCTGGGGTTGAAAGCAGAGAGGAATAAACCAACCGTCAGCCAGAAAACAGACAGGAGAGAAAACATGAGAATGGTCTGTACCTCTACCGCTGACAGGGTGCTATCAGTCAGGTTTAAAAAGGAACATACCTGCTTGGTATTCTCATGCATATTTCAAGAGATCATCTGAGATCGTCTTCACGTTAAATTCAGATAAACAGGGGTCACGTTCCAAATTGCACCCTATTCCCTAGATAGTGCACTACTTTTGACCAGGGCCCATAGGGATCTGATTGAAAGTAGTGCACTATGTAGGGAACAGGGTGCCATTTTGGCACACAGCCACATACTGCAGAACCTGAGCACTGACGTAGACTTTGACAGTATAAAAGAGAGCGACACTCCCCAGTGTGTGACTGCATACTGAGTAAAACATTTACGTTGCTCTACTTCCTGTCTCCAGACAGCTAACACCCCACGGTCTGTCTTCTCTCACTCTGTGTTTCCTGAGATACACATTACAGTCCATATCAGACATCTGGTAGACCAAGACAGTCACAGCGGTCCCAAGACAGTCTGCTGTCCAAGTGGGTATTGTGTGAAGTCAGAATATTGTGAGTGGACAACAGAAGAGGAGCTGGTGTAGAGAGGGAAATGAGGAATGGAGAGGGGGAAGAGGGGGAGAAGAGAGAGAGTGGTGTAGAGAGGGGGGGAAGGGCGGGAGAGAGGGGACAGGGGTGGGGAGAGAGGGGGACAGGGGTGGGGAGAGAGGGGACAGGGGTGGGGGGGGGGAGCGAGAGGGGGGACAGGGGTGGGGGAGGGGGGGACAGGAGGGGACAGGGGTGGGGAGAGAGGGGGACAGGGGTGACGAGGGGTGGGGGGGGAGGAAGGGTGGGGAGAGAGGAGGAGGGGTGGGAGAGAGGGGGGGACAGGGGAGGGAGAGGGGGGGACAGGTGGGGAGGAGAGGGGGGGAAGGGGTGGGGAGAGAGGGGTGGGGGGGAGGGGGAAGGGGGGGGAGGGGGGGGACGGGGTGGGGAGAGGGGGGAAAGGGGTGGGGGAGAGAGGGGGAAAGGGGTGGGGGAGAGGGGGGAAAGGGGGGGGAGAGAGGGGGAAAGGGTGGGGAAGAGGGGGAAAGGGGGGGGAGAGAGGGGGGGGACAAGGGGGGGAAGGGGAGGGGGAAGGGACAGGGGTGGGGATGAGGGGGGAGGGGGGGTGGGCGGGGAGGAGGGGGGGACAGGGGGGGGAGAGGGGGGAAAGGGGGGGGAGAGGGGGGAAAGGGGGGGGGGGAGGAGGGGGGGAGAGAGGGGGAAAGGGGTGGGGGGAGAGGAGGGGGAAGGGGGGGGGAGAGGGGGAGGGGGGGGAGGAGGGGGACAGGGGTGGGAGAGGAGGGGGAAGGGGGGGGGGGGGGGAAGGGGGGAGAAGGGGGGGGGGGGGAGAGGGGGAAGGGGTGGGGAGAGGGGGGGAAAAGGGGGGGGGAGAGAGGGGAAGGGGGGGGGAGAGGGGCGGGGTGGGGAAAGGGGGAAATGGGGAGAGAGAGGGAAGGGGGGGGGGAGGGGGGGGGGGGGAGGGGAGGGGGGAAAGGGGGGGGGGGAGAGGGGGGAAAGGGGGGGGAGGGGGGGGGGCAGGGGGAAAGGGGGGGAAGGGTGGGGAGAGAGGGGGAAACCGGGGGGGGGGAGGAAGAGGGGGACAGGGGGGGGAGAGAGGGGACAGGGGGGGGAGGAGGGGGGGCAGGGGTGGGGGGGGGGGAGGGGGACAGGGGTGGGGAGAGAGAGGGACAGGGATGGGGAGGAAGTGGTGGTGGAGAGGTACCATATTCAGGACAGGGAGCCTAGTCTCCCTCCAGCATAATCAGGTTTTACAGAGTCTGAATCAGAATGATCTAAGAGATGCCTGTATCTCTCTCCCTGCGTCCCACCAGTCAGTCCACCACACATAGACAACGATCAGGGCCTGTCAAAAGTACTGCATTATAAAAGCGAATAGGGTTCCATTTGGGACACAAAGTGGGTCTATCGCCCTCCCTGGAAGTGCTGCTGACACTGAAACAGATCTGGACAAGGGCAAATGTATTCAAGGACACTGAAACCAGACTGACTGTGATCAGAGCGGTGTACTCTTCTCGCCAGGGTTGAGGTTAATTCCATTTCAATTCAGTGAATTCAGGAGACTTTCAAATGCATTGTTCTATAACCTAATGAGAGGACAATTGAGATCACTGCAATTTGTTTGGTTGTGTTGTAGCTTGAAATAATCAATACAGAGCATTAATGCAAATGGACATGCATCCATACTCACCCAGTCCCTCAGACTCAAACAGACAGGTCTCTCCCACCCCCACCTGACGACACCAGCTCAGGAAGTTAGCTGTGTTGTCCCTAGCAAAGAAGGACCTGGAGGGAGCGCTGGCACGACACGGGATCCTCCGACACGGGATGGCCTGAGAGAGAGAGAGAGAGAGAGGTAGTGTTAGAGGGGAGAGAGGTTAGGGTTAGAGGGAGAGAGAGAGGTTAGGGTTAGAGGTTAGAGGTTAGGGTTAGAGGGAGAGAGGTTAGGGTTAGAGGGAGAGAGAGAGAGGATAGGGTTAGAGGGAGAGAGAGAGAGGTTAGGGTTAGAGGGAGAGAGAGGTTAGGGTTAGAGGTTAGAGGTTAGGGTTAGAGGGAGAGAGAGAGAGGATAGGGTTAGAGGGAGAGAGGTTAGGGTTAGAGGGAGAGAGAGGTTAGGGTTAGAGGTTAGAGGTTAGGGTTAGAGGGAGAGAGGTTAAGGTTAGAGGGAGAGAGGTTAGGGTTAGTGGGAGAGAGGTTAGGGTTAGTGGGAGAGAGATGGTTAGGGTTAGAGGGAGAGGAGAGGATAAGGTTAGAGGGAGAGAGAGGTTAGGGTTTAGAGGGAGAGAGAGGGATTAAGGTTAGAGGGAGAGAGAGGTTAGGGTTAGAGGGAGAGAGGTTAAGGTTAGAGGGAGAGAGTTAGGGTTAGTGGGAGAGAGAGGTTAGGGTTAGTGGGAGAGAGAGGTTAGGGATAGAGGGAGAGAGGATAAGGTTAGAGGGAGAGAGAGGTTAGGGTTAGAGGGAGAGAGGTTAAGGTTAGAGGAGAGAGAGGTTAGGGTTAGAGGGAGAGAGAGGTTAGGGTTAGAGGGAGAGAGGATAAGGTTAGAGGGAGAGAGAGGTTAGGGTTAGAGGGAGAGAGGTTAGGGTTAGAGGGAGAGAGAGGTTAGGGTTAGAGGGAGAGAGGGGATAGGGTTAGAGGGAGAGAGGTTAAGGGTTAGAGGGGAGAGAGAGGTTAGGGTTAGAGGGAGAGAGGTTAAGGTTAGAGGGAGAGAGAGGTTAGGGTTAGAGGGAGAGAGGTTAGGGTTAGAGGGAGAGAGAGGTTAGGGTTAGAGGGAGAGAGGAGGGTTTAAGGGGAGAGAGAGAGGTTAGGGTTAGAGGGAGAGAGGGGTTAAGGTTAGAGGGAGAGAGAGGATTAGGGTTAGAGGGAGAGAGAGGTTAGGGTTAGAGGGAGAGAGAGAGAGTTTTAGGGTTAGAGGGAGAGAGAGGTTAGGGTTTAGAGGGAGAGAGAGGGTTAGGGTTAGAGGGAGAGAGAGGTTTAGGGTTAGAGGGGGAGAGAGAGAGGTTAGGGTTTAGAGGGAGAGAGAGGTTAGGGGTTAGAGGGAGAGAGAGAGAGAGGTTGGGGTTTTAGAGGGAAGAGAGAGGTTAGGGTTAGAGAGAGAGAGAGAGGTTAGGGTTAGAGGGAGAGAGAGAGAGAGGTTAGGGTTAGAGAGGAGAGAGGGTTAGGGTTAGTGAGAGGGAGAGGAGGGGTTAGGGGTTGGGAGAGGGAGAGAGGAGGTTAGAGGGAGAGAGGGTTAGGGGTTAGAGGGAGAGAGAGGTTAGGGTTAGGTTAGGGGAGGGGGGAGAGGTTAGGGGAGAGAGGGGTAGGTTGAGGAGAGAGAGAGGAGAAGAGGTTAGGGTTAGAGGGAGAGAGAGGTTAGGGTTAGAGGGGAGAGAGTAGGGTTAGAGGGAGAGAGAGGGTTAGGGTTAGAGGGAGAGAGAAGGAGGGTTAGGGTTAGAGAGAAGAGGTTAGGGTTGGGGTAGGGGAGAGAGAGGAGAGAGGTTAGGGATAGAGGGAGAGAGAGGTTAGGGTTAGTGGGAGAGAGAGGTTAGGTTAGAGGGAGAGAGAGGTTAGGGTTAGAGGGAGAGAGAGGTTAGGGTTAGGGTTAGAGGGAGAGAGAGGTTAGGGTTAGGGTTAGTGGGAGAGAGAGAGGTTAGGGTTAGAGGGAGAGAGAGGTTAGGGATAGAGGGAGAGAGAGGTTAGGGTTAGAGGGAGAGAGAGGTTAGGGTTAGAGGGAGAGAGAGGTTAGGGTTAGAGGGAGAGAGAGGTTAGGGTTAGAGGGAGAGAGAGGTTAGGGTTAGAGGGGAGAGAGAGGTTAGGGTTAGTGGGAGAGAGAGGTTAGGGATAGAGGAGAGAGAGAGGGATAGGGTTAGAGGGAGAGAGAGGTAGGGTTTGGGAGGGGAGAGAGGGAGGTTAGGGTTAGGGTTTTAGAGGGAGAGAGAGGAGGTTAGGGTAGGGTTTTAGTGGAGAGAGAGGTAGGGTTAGTGGGAGAGAGAGGTTAGGGTTAGAGGGAGAGAGAGGTTAGGGTTAGAGGGAGAGAGAGGATAAGGTTAGAGGGAGAGAGAGGATAAGGTTAGAGGGAGAGAGAGGATAAGGTTAGAGGGGAGAGAGAGGATAAGGTTTAGAGGGAGAGAGAGAGAGGTTAGGGTTAGAGGGAGAGAGAGGATAAGGTTAGAGGGAGAGAGAGGTTAGGGTTAGAGGGAGAGAGAGGATAAGGTTAGAGGGAGAGAGAGGTTAGGGTTAGTGGGAGAGAGAGGTTAGGGTTAGAGGGAGAGAGGTTAGGGTTAGAGGGAGAGAGGTTAGGGTTAGAGGGAGAGAGGTTAGGGTTAGAGGGAGAGAGGTTAGGGTTAGAGGGAGAGAGGGTTTAGGGTTAGAGGGAGAGAGGGTTAGGGGTTAGAGGGAGAGAGAGGTTAGGGTTAGAGGGAGGAGAGAGGTTAGGGTTAGAGGGAGAGAGGTTTGTCAGGTCATCCAGCAGCTCTTCATCCAGTGGTGCTGACCCTGTGCCTCTCAATGTGTGTCAGATGCAGGGAGAAAGGGCAGAAGACTCATTTCTGTTCCAACCAAGTATCTATTCTATTCTCAACAGAACGGCAAGGCTGTGATACGCCGTTATGATGTCATAGTGTAACAACCCTTCCCCAATGACAAGCGTTAAGATTTTCAGACAGTGACCTCATAGCTAGATTTTCAGACAGTGACCTCATGGCTAGATGACATACTGTAGGTCTTCAGGCCCAACAGAAGCTGATCGGGCTTCATTGTTCCTTTCAGAGAAAAGCCAGTCCTTCTTTAACTCAGTCTCAGACCGACGCTACCCCTAGTACATCTGCCGTCTGCACAGACTTCAGATTTCTTCTCCATCTCTGGTTTCAGCTCTTGATCAAGGAGCTTTTCAGTTCGCAGATCAATATGGTAGATGGTGGCTGGGAGGGGAAACCAAGCGAGGCAGAAGGGGAAGGTTACTACTCCACCAGGCCTGGTCTGGTCTGATTTGAGGATCAAATGACACTGCAGGCTACACGCAGGTAGCAGCCCCCCCCCCCCACACCAAACCTGGGTTCAAATACTATTTGAACATATATTTCAAATATTTGTCCTTGATTGAGTTTGTTTTGGCTTAATGGAATCAATGAAATAGTCCCAAAAGTGCAAACCTCAACCATCAGGGACTCCAGACAGGCTAAAGCAAATGCTTAAAGTATTTGAACAATTCTAATAGTATTTGAACCCAGGTTTCAGGTCTTCCCCCCCACCCGTTGGGCCTGTGGCTTCGTTAAGGGAGATTTATGCTCCTTGCTGTGGTTTAAAACAGGATTTGTGCTTCTGACTACGAGCTGAGAGAAACGCTGTCGTCCCAAATGGCACCCGATTCCCTATATAGTGCACTACTTTGCCCTGGTCAAAAGTAGTGCACTGTATAGGGAATCGGGTGCCATTTGGGATGCAGACAAAGGAAGGTGCAACGAGGTCATGGTGGGACAATGCAGTGTTCTCTTTCTTTTGGGGGGTTTTCCTTGCTTTCAAGGCTCTCCTAGCTGGCTCCTCTCTGGGAGGGAGTCTCTGCTATGGCTGCAATATCTCACATTCTTTGGGCGAAGGTTATGCCCACATTGTTTTAGTATGAGCTACCCTGGAAACGACCAACTCAGTGGCCTTATAGTTATAGTGTCCGGCACTCAGCATTAAGGAGACAGATTGGGGGTAAGGCCCTGCGATAGACTAGCATCCTGTCCAGGGGGTGGCTCGTGCAAGGCTACTTACTACATTGGACACTAACTACCTGCAGAACCCTCCTCTCCTCCAGCTACCTGCAGAACCCTCCTCTCCTCCAGCTACCTGCAGAACCCTCCTCTCCTCCAGCTACCTGCAGAACCCTCCTCTCCTCTTGTTGGAGTTCCTACATATGCCGAGCACTTGTTGGCTGCTTTTCCTTCACTCTGCGGTCCGACTCATCCCAAACCATCTCAATGTCATTGAGGTCAGGTGATTGTGGAGGCCAGGTCATCTGATGCAGCACTCCATCGCTCTCCTTCTTGGTAAAATAGCCCTTACACAGCCTGGAGGTGTGTTGGTTCATTGTCCTGTTGAAAAACAAATGATAGTCCCTCTAAGCCCAAACCAGATGGGATGGCGCATCGCTGCAGAATGCTGTGGTAGCCATGCTGGTTAAGTGTGCCTTGAATTCTAAATAAATCACAGACAGTGTCACCAGCAAAGCACCCCCACACCATAACACCTCCTCCTCCATGCTTTACGGTGGGAAATACACATGCAGAGATCATCCATTCACCCACACCGCGTCTCACAAAGACATGGCGGTTGGAACCAAAAATCTCCAATTTGGACTCCAGACTAAAGGACACATTTCCACCGGTCTAATGTCCATTGCTCGTGTTTCTTGGCCCAAGCAAATCTCTTCTTCTTATTGGTGTCCTTTAGTAGTGGTTTCTTTGCAGCAATTCGACCATGAAGGCCTGATTCACACAGTCTCCTCTGAACAGTTGATGTTGAGATGTGTCTGTTACTTGAACTCTGTGAAGCATTTATTTGGGCTGCAATTTCTGAGGCTGGTAACTCTAATGAACTTATCCTCTTCTCTATCTTCTGTATACCCCCCCATACCTTGTCACAACACAACTGATTGGCTCAAATGCATTAAGAAGGAAATCAAGTCCACAAATTAACTTTTAAGAAGGCACACCTGTTAATTGAACTGCATTCCAGGTGACTACCTCATGAAGCTGGTTGAGAGAATGCCAAGAGTGTGCAAAGCTGTCATCAAGGCAAAGGGTGGCTATTTGAAGAATCTCAAATATAAAAATATATTTTGATTTGTTTAACACTTTTTGGGTTACTACATGATTCCATATGTGTTATTTCATATTTTTGATGTCTTCACTATTATTCTACAATGTAGAAAATAGTAAAAATTAAGAAAAACCCTTGAATGAGTAGGTGTGTTCAAACGTTTGACTGGTACTCTATATAAAAAAGTTATGTTTTTTATTTGTAATACATTTCCAAAAATGTATTAAAACCTGTTTTCGCTTTGTCATCTGGGTATTGTGTGTAGATTGATGCAGATAAAAAAAAAAATGTTTTTTTTTTTTTTGGATCAATTTTTGAATAAGGATGTAACGTATCAAAATGTGGAAAAAGTCAAGGGGTCTAAATACTTTCCGAATGCGCTAGTGATGGAAAGTTTGGCTATTTTTACTGAATCTGATATTTTCGACTCGTTCAGTCAAAATAACTAATCTTTCGACTAATTTTGTTCATCTGAGTCAGTAATGCCCAGAGCACGCAGGACTCCCTACCGGTGAACGATGAACTAAAAACTTGAAAGAATCATGATTCTAAACATAATCTCGTTCACCATAGGGGGCTTATTGAAGCTGTCAACTGTGACTGAAATGTATAAAACTGTGCTTCAAACAATGTACATTTGTGATTACTAGGAATATAAATAATAATATTTATTGATACCTTTGAAACGAGGTCTAGTTGCATGCGCAACCGGACTAGATTTTGAACGACTCTTGCAATTGCTAGGCTGCCGCGAGGTGAGATTTGCCCAATAGGCCTATAATTTGCGAACTGCAGCAGCCATCCAAACGATTTGTTATCGAGTTTGGGCGTTGAGCAGAGGCAGGATGTGTATATTTTGGTTCTACAAAGCTGTGTCCATCGATAACATTCAATAATCAATTGATTGCATTCATTCTTGCAACATGCGATACATTTTCAGTTCTAAACATGTATTTTTCCATTTTTGGGCGCGCAGACAGTTGCTGGTCAGAGCACGTCTCCGGAACTGCTGAATCCGAGGAGAGCGTATTAATCCTGCTGTAGAATTCATTGCGGCCAGCAGGTCTGTTAATTGACTAAAGTATTGGGGAGAAATTGGCCCCAGGTATATTAAGCAGCGAGTTCCATGTTCAATCTCTCATGAAAAAACCTGCTTAGTAAGAGTGTAGGAACAAAAAGACATGGGAATGAATAAGACTGACTGACTGACTGTCTCTATTGAGCTCCTCTCTCCACTCAATTCAAAGGGCTTTATTGGCATGGGGAACATATGTTTACATTGCCAAAGCAAGTGAAATAGATAATAAACAAAAGTGAAATAAACAGTAAGCAGCAGCTCTGTCACAGGCTCACACCAGGATCAGGAGACCCACCATCAGCAGCTCTATAACAGACTCAGGAGACCCACCATCAGCAGCTCTATAACAGACTCAGGAGACCCACCATCAGCAGCTCTATAACAGACTCAGAAGACCCACCATCAGCAGCTCTATAACAGACTCAGGAGACCCACCATCAGCAGCTCTGTAACAGACTCAGGAGACCCACCATCAGCAGCTCTGTAACAGACTCAGGAGACCCACCATCAGCAGCTCTATAACAGACTCAGGAGACCCACCATCAGCAGCTCTATAACAGACTCAGGAGACCCACCATCAGCAGCTCTATAACAGACTCAGGAGACCCACCATCAGCAGCTCTATAACAGACTCAGGAGACCCACCATCAGCAGCTCTATAACAGACTCAGGAGACCCACCATCAGCAGCTCTATAGACTCAGGAGACCCACCATCAGCAGCTCTATAGACTCAGGAGACCCACCCATCAGCAGCTCTATAGACTAGGAGACCCACCATCAGCGCTTATAACGGACCCAGGAGACCCCCCATCAGCAGCTCTATAACAGAGTCAGGAGACCCACCATCAGCAGATTATAACGACTCAGGAGACCCAACCAGCAGCAGCTCTATAACAGAGTCAGGAGACCCCACCATCAGCAGCTCTATAACAGACTCAGGAGACCCACCATCAGCAGCTCTATAACAGACTCAGGAGACCCACCATCAGCAGCAGCTCTATAGACTCAGGAGACCCACCACCAGCAGCAGCTCTATAGACTCAGGAGACCCACCATCAGCAGCTCTATAACAGACCCAGGAGACCCACCATCAGCAGCTCTGTAACAGACTCAGGAGACCCACCATCAGCAGCTCTGTAACAGACTCAGAAGACCTACCATCAGCAGCTCTGTAACCGACTCAGGAGACCCCACCATCAGCAGCTCTATAACAGAGTCAGGAGACCCACCATCAGCAGCTCTATAACAGACTCAGGAGACCCACCATCAGCAGCTCTATAACAGACTCAGGAGACCCACCATCAGCAGCAGCTCTATAGACTCAGGAGACCCACCATCAGCAGCAGCTCTATAGACTCAGGAGACCCACCATCAGCAGCTCTATAACAGACCCAGGAGACCCACCATCAGCAGCTCTGTAACAGACTCAGGAGACCCACCATCAGCAGCTCTGTCACAGACTCAGGAGACCCACCATCAGCAGCTCTGTAACAGACTCAGAAGACCTACCATCAGCAGCTCTGTAACAGACTCAGGAGACCCACCATCAGCAGCTCTATAACAGAGTCAGGAGACCCACCATCAGCAGCTCTATAACAGACTCAGAAGACCCACCATCAGCAGCTCTATAACAGACTCAGGAGACCCACCATCAGCAGCTCTATAACAGACTCAGGAGACCCACCAGCAGCAGCTCTATAACAGACTCAGGAGACCCACCATCAGCAGCTCTATAACAGACTCAGGAGACCCACCATCAGCAGCTCTATAGACTCAGGAGACCCACCATCAGCAGCTCTATAGACTCAGGAGACCCACCATCAGCAGCTCTATAACAGACTCAGAAGACCCACCATCAGCAGCTCTATAACAGAGTCAGGAGACCCACCATCAGCAGCTCTATAACAGACTCAGGAGACCCACCATCAGCAGCTCTATAACAGACTCAGGAGACCCACCATCAGCAGCTCTATAACAGACTCAGGAGACCCACCATCAGCAGCTCTATAACAGACTCAGGAGACCCACCATCAGCAGCTCTATAACAGACTCAGGAGACCCACCATCAGCAGCTCTGTAACAGACCTGGGTTTAAATACTTTTAGCCTGCCAGAAGTGCCAGATGGTCAAGGTTTGCACTATTCTATTTTCATATTCTACTCCATTGGTTCCATTGCGCCAGGCAAGCTCAATAAAGCCCAGCTAAATTATTCCAAATTATTCCAAATACTATTTGAACCCAGGTCTGATCAGCAACTCTCTGATGCCTCCTAAGCAAACCCAGAGAAACTGTCGCTAAAAGAGCTCGAGGAGCAAAACAAAAAGAGCCCCTTTGTCATTCCCTCAGTAAAATGATCACAATGCAATGCAACGCTCCAGCCCAGTGTTATTACTCAACAGCAATAGCCCTTAGGCCCTGAAAGCATTAAAGGGATTACCATATATCTCAACTTTCTCAACAAACTGTTTCCCTTGTCATTAACTTTGAAGCTAAATGCCCTCCAGACTCCATTCACATCCATAGCTTCTGGGGAACAACATGATAGTTAGTGACGCAGAATTGCTTTCAGAGATTTGACATTGGCTCTATGACCCATTTTTTTGCCTGCTTCTCTCTCTCCAACCTTTCTCTCCTCCATCCCACGCTCTCTCTCCCCTTCTCCTCTCTCTCTCCCCCCTTCTCCTCTCTCTCTCCCCCCTTCTCCTCTCTCTCTCCCCCCTTCTCTCTCTCTCCCCCCTTCTCTCTCTCTCCCACCTTCTCCTCTCTCTCTCCTCCACAATCTCTCTCTTCCAACTCTCTATTTCTGATTTCTCGGCCGCGTTCTAAAATCGCTGAGCTCCAAATGACACAGCCAGTCATCATAACTGCTGAAGAAAATGAGTCTGAACTGGGGCCAGGCTGCCAACAGGCTTTTGATTGAAAGAAGTGGAGAGGTCTTGTGTTCTATCCTCTAATACTGAGAGGATAGAGACAGGTACATTACTTTACAGGGCTACTTTACAGTTGGAAAGGATAGAGACAGGTACATTACTTTACAGGGCTACTTTACAGTTGGAGAGGATAGAGACGGGTACATTACTTTACAGGGCTACTTTACAGTTGGAGAGGATAGAGACGGGTACATTACTTTACAGGGCTACTTTACAGTTGGAGAGGATAGAGACAAGTACATTACTTTACAGGGCTACTTTACAGTTGGAGAGGATAGAGACGGGTACATTACTTTACAGGGCTACTTTACAGTGGAGAGGATAGAGACGGGTACATTACTTTACAGTTGGAGAGGATAGAGACGGGTACATTACTTTACAGTTGGAGAGGATAGAGACGGGTACATTACTTTACAGTTGGAGAGGATAGAGACGGCGTACATTACTTACAGTTGGAGGAGGATAGAGACCGGGTACATACTCTTACAGTTGGAGAGGATAGAGACGGGTACATTACTTTACAGTTGGAGAGGATAGAGATGGGTACATTACTTTACAGTTGGAGAGGATAGAGACGGGTACATTACTTTACAGTTGGAGAGGATGGAGACGGGTACATTACTTTACAGTTGGAGAGGATAGAGACAGGTACATTACTTTACAGTTGGAGAGGATAGAGACAGGTACATTACTTTACAGTTGGAGAGGATAGAGACAGGTACATTACTTACGCTGGGATAGGCAGGTACATTACTTCCATTGGCGTTTACAACTACAGTCCCTTCCCATGCAGTTTAACAAAGCTATCCCAGGTCCCTTCCCATGCAGTTTTAACAAGCTATACAGTCCCTTCCCATGCAGTTTAACAAGCTATACAGTCCCTTCCCATACAGTTTAACAAGCTATACAGTCCCTTCCCATGCAGTTTAACAAGCTATACAGTCCCTTCCCATACAGTTTAACAAGCTATACAGTCCCTTCTCATACACTCCTACTCACTCCAAGATCCTGCATGTGGCCTCAACTCAAATATGTGGCCGTAAGATGGGGAAAGCTTGTACCAACAGCTCACTACAGCCATGGCTTGACATGCCAAAGACCTTGCAAAAACAGACTTGCTAGAATATCTTCGGAAATCCATTTTACGAACACAAAATGACTGGGAAACCGATGTCTTAAAGTCTCAATTGGTGATTAGACTGTCTTATATGAAAACATCAAAGCACTAAATAATCCAATCAACAGATGCCTTCTCCCGAGTGGCGCAGTGGTCTAAGGCACTGCATCGCAGTGCTAGCTGTGCCACTAGAGATCCTGGTTCGAATCCAGGCTCTGTCGTAGCCGGACGCGACCGGGAGACCCATGGGGCGGCGCACAATTGGCCCAGCGTCGTCCAGGGTAGGGGAGGGAATGGCCGGCAGGGATGTAGCTCAGTTGGTAGAGCATGGCGTTTGCAACGCCAGGGTTGTGGGTTTGATTCCCACGGGGGGCCAGTATAATTATTATTTTCTTTAAAATAAAAAATGTATGCACTCACTAACTAAGTCGCTCTGGATAAGAGCGTCTGCTAAATGACTAAAATGTAAAATGTAAACAAGATGAAAGTCAGCTATTACTGAAGTAGGATACCAAAGTTCGTTGGTTCTAATACCCGAACTGGCAAGGTGGAAAAATCTGCCGTTCTGCCCTTGAGCAAGGCAGTTAACCAACAACTGTTCCCCGGGTGCCGATGACGTGGATTAAGGCAGCCCCCCCCCACCCCCCACCCCCCCCTACCTACCTCTCTGATTCAGGGGTTGGGTTAAATGTGGAAGACATTTTGGTTGAATGCATTCAGTTGTATAACTGACTAGGTATCCCCTTTCCCACAATGATCCTTAGTCTGTTCCCAGATCTGTTTGTGTGGTCTTGTCATACCAACCACAGGAGTTGGCAATACAGCACAAACAGATCTGCGACCGTATTATAAAGGTTTGTCAGAGTAGGAGTGCTGATCTAGGATCATGTTCATATAATCGTATTCATCATTATGATCTAAAAGGCATAACTGATCCTAGATCAGCACTTTGACTCAGATACTTTCTGAACACGGGCCACTGGGACCAGGCTATATGATCCCTGCCTTGACTCTAGCTTGCTGCGGTGAAGATTTCCCAGCCAGTACCTTTCCGTTGCCAGGGCCAGGCACCTCTCCGTGGTTCTTGGTCTGGTTCTGCTTGAACTTCTCCTGTAGCGTCTCAGCCAGCTGGCACAGCAGGAAGCCATTGTCCAAACGCTCCATGAAGCTCTCTACTGTGATCTCCAGACCTGGGGAGGAGAGGAGATGGGAGGGGAAGGGAATGGAGAGGACAGGGAGGGGACAGGGAGGAGAGGACAGGGAGGGGACAGGGAGGGGACAGGACAGGGAGGAGAGGACCGGGAGGGGACAGGACGGGGAGGAGACAGGGAGGGGACAGGGAGGGGACAGGACAGGGAGGAAAGGACAGGGAGGGGACAGGACAGGGAAGGGAAAGGACAGGGAGGAGAGGACAGGGAGGGGACAGGGACAGGGAGGAGAGGACAGGGAGGGGACAGGACAGAGAGGAGAGGACAGGGAGGGGACAGGACAGGGAGGGGACAGGACAGGGAGGAGAGGACAGGGAGGAGGAGGGACAGGAGGGGACAGGACAGGGAGGGGACAGGACAGGGAGGGGACAGGGACAGGGAGGGGGACAGGACAGGGAGGAGAGGACAGAGAGGGGACAGGACAGGGAGGAGAGGACAGGGAGGAGAGGACAGGGAGGGGGACAGGACAGGGAGGAGAGGACAGGGAGGGGGACAGGACAGGGAGGGACAGGACAGAGAGGAGAGGACAGGGAAGGGACAGGACAGGGAGGAGACAGGACAGGGAGGAGAGGACAGGGAGGGGACAGGACAGGGAGGGGACAGGACAGAGAGGAGAGGACAGGGAGGGGACAGGACAGGGAGGGGACAGGACAGGGAGGGGACAGGACAGGGAGGGGACAGGACAGGAGGAGAGGACAGGGAGGGACAGGACAGGGGGGGACAAGGGACAGGGAGGGGGACAGGACAGGGAGGGGACAGACAGAGAGGGGACAGGACAGGGAGGAGACAGGACAGGGAGGAGAGGACAGGGAGGGGACGGGGGACAGGACAGGGAGGGGACAGGACAGAGAGGAGAGGACAGGGAAGGGACAGGACAGGGAGGAGACAGGACAGGGAGGGGACAGGACAGGGATGGGAGAGGACAAGGAGGGGAGAGAACAGGGAAGGGAGAGGACAAGGAGGGGAGAGAACAGGGAAGGGAGAGAGAGGGGAGTCCTGTTAGAGAGTATATCTGATGGTTTCATAACTTCTTGTTATTCTGCTTAAAACTGTATGACGGGATAGAAATTGATATAGTAAATAAAGTGAGTTAAACCAACTGTGTTATATAAAAAAGACCGTAGTACAACTGCTAACTCACAGTGTGCACTAAATTCTAAAGCCTGAATTCAATAACAAATGTGGAGATTATTGAGAATCCCTGGTATGCCATGCAGTTAAAATATTGGCCTATTAAATGAGGTCCTTCTAGTTTATGGAGTTCTAATAGTAGCCTATAGTTCTAATAGTAGCCTATAGTTCTATAGTTCTAATAGTAGCCTATAGTTCTGTAGTTCTAATAGTAGCCTATAGGTCTACAGCTCTAATAGTAGCCTATAGATCTGTAGTTCTAATAGTAGCCTATAGTTCTAATAGTAGCCTATAGTTCTAATAGTAGCCTATAGTTCTAATAGTAGCCTATAGGTCTACAGCTCTAATAGTAGCCTATAGTTCTGTAGTTCAAATAGTAGCCTATAGTTCTAATAGTAGCCTATAGTTCTAATAGTAGCCTATAGTTCTATAGTTCTAATAGTAGCCTATAGTTCTAATAGTAGCCTATAGTTCTATAGTTCTAATAGTAGCCTATAGTTCTATAGTTCTAATAGTAGCCTATAGTTCTGTAGTTCTAATAGTAGCCTATAGTTCTGTAGTTCTAATAGTAGCCTATAGTTCTAATAGTAGCCTATAGTTCTAATAGTAGCCTATAGTTCTATAGTTCTAATAGTAGCCTATAGTTCTAATAGTAGCCTATAGTTCTGTAGTTCTAATAGTAGCCTATAGTTCTATAGTTCTAATAGTAGCCTATAGTTCTATAGTTCTAATAGTAGCCTATAGTTCTAATAGTAGCCTATAGTTCTAATAATAGCCTATAGGTCTATAGTTCTAATAGTAGCCTATAGATCTGTAGTTCTAATAGTAGCCTATAGTTCTAATAGTAGCCTATAGTTCTATGGTTCTAATAGTAGCCTATAGTTCTGTAGTTCTAATAGTAGCCTATAGGTCTATAGTTCTAATAGTAGCCTATAGATCTGTAGTTCTAATAGTAGCCTATATATCTGTAGTTCTAATAGTAGCCTATAGATCTGTAGTTCTAATAGTAGCCTATAGTTCTATAGTTCTAATAGTAGCCTATAGTTCTAATAGTAGCCTATAGTTCTATAGTTCTAATAGTAGCCTATAGTTCTGTAGTTCTAATAGTAGCCTATAGTTCTGTAGTTCTAATAGTAGCCTATAGTTCTAATAGTAGCCTATAGTTCTAATAGTAGCCTATAGTTCTATAGTTCTAATAGTAGCCTATAGTTCTAATAGTAGCCTATAGTTCTGTAGTTCTAATAGTAGCCTATAGTTCTATAGTTCTAATAGTAGCCTATAGTTCTATAGTTCTAATAGTAGCCTATAGTTCTAATAGTAGCCTATAGTTCTAATAATAGCCTATAGGTCTATAGTTCTAATAGTAGCCTATAGATCTGTAGTTCTAATAGTAGCCTATAGTTCTGTAGTTCAAATAGTAGCCTATAGTTCTAATAGTAGCCTATAGTTCTAATAGTAGCCTATAGTTCTATAGTTCTAATAGTAGCCTATAGTTCTAATAGTAGCCTATAGTTCTATAGTTCTAATAGTAGCCTATAGTTCTATAGTTCTAATAGTAGCCTATAGTTCTGTAGTTCTAATAGTAGCCTATAGTTCTAATAGTAGCCTATAGTTCTAATAGTAGCCTATAGTTCTAATAGTAGCCTATAGTTCTATAGTTCTAATAGTAGCCTATAATTCTATAGTTCTAATAGTAGCCTATAGTTCTGTAGTTCTAATAGTAGCCTATAGTTCTAATAGTAGCCTATAGTTCTAATAGTAGCCTATAGTTCTGTAGTTCTAATAGTAGCCTATAGTTCTAATAGTAGCCTATAGTTCTAATAGTAGCCTATAGTTCTATAAGTAGCCTATAGGTCTATAGTTCTAATAGTAGCCTATAGTTCTAATAGTAGCCTATAGTTCTATAGTTCTAATAGTAGCCTATAGTTCTAATAGTAGCCTATAGTTCTATAGTTCTAATAGTAGCCTATAGTTCTGTAGTTCTAATAGTAGCCTATAGTTCTAATAGTAGCCTATAGTTCTAATAGTAGCCTATAGTTCTATAAGTAGCCTATAGGTCTATAAGTAGCCTATAGGTCTATAGTTCTAATAGTAGCCTATAGTTCTGTAGTTCTAATAGTAGCCTATAGTTCTATAGTTCTAATAGTAGCCTATAGTTCTAATAGTAGCCTATAGTTCTAATAGTAGCCTATAGTTCTATAGTTCTAATAGTAGCCTATTTTTCTAGTTCTAATAGTAGCCTATAGTTCCTACAACATCTGAAAACATAAGAGAGAAAACAAAGACAAAGTTTGAACAAGCCAGAGCTAGCATGCTGCATATAGACTGTCAGATAGAACAAGCCAGAGCTAGCATGCTGCATAAAGACTGTCACATAGAACAAGCCAGAGCTAGCATGCTGCATAAAGACTGTAGATAGAGAGGACATATGAACAAGCCAGAGGCCGTCTGAATCTGCACAGTAACGCCACATTATCCTTCACAGCTCCCACACACACACAGTGCAGCAGAGATAGAACAGTGATCAACATGTGGTCTTTCTAGTTGACTGGCGTCCAGACGACCATTCCTTCTCAGTTAGATCATTCTGACTGCAATAGGAGGAGGTGGCAGGGGGGTGTCTAACTGGGGAAAACAAACCAGGGGGATTTCTGTCTTCATCTCTTCGAGTAAAGGGAGGAGTTCCGGAGTTTTAATGAGTTCCACATTGAGCAGAGAGTGAGAGAGAAGCAGAGCGAGAGAGAGAGAGAGAGAGAGAAGCAGAGTTTGGGTAATACCCTCTATAAGCTCCTGCCTTATTCACAGTTTTTTAAAATTTATTTTTAATTTTTTCACCTTTATTTAACCAGGTAAGCCAGTTGAGAACAAGTTCTCATTTACAACTGCGACCTGGCCAAGATAAAGCAAAGCAGTGCGATAAAAACAACAACACAGAGTTACATATGGGGTAAAACAAAACATAAAGTCAAAAATACAACAGAAAATATATATATACAGTGTGTGCGAATGTAGTAAGTTATGGAGGTAAGGCAATAAATAAATAGGCCATAGTGCAAAAATAGTTAAAATTTCGTAATTAACACTGAAAGATGATGTGCAAATAGAGATACTGGGGTGCAAATTAGTCCCCTTCCCCTCTCTCATTGAGGACTCCTGCTTCAAAGCAGATCTGACATGTACATGCTGTATGTTATACGCCGTTTCAAACAGCTTTAGAGACAAAGGACTCTTTTTCATGTATTGTGCGGTCCAGCCTGGAGATGAACATTCTGCGTTGTAGTCAATCATGAAGGAAAATATCATTATCAGTAAAAGGGTATTTGCAAAACGGCTAGCACCACAAGGCCAGATAAACAGCGCGTTGTATTTTTCCTCTAGTGTCTCCTCACCCTCCAGCCCCAGGCTAACGACACCACAGAGAGGCCGCACCTCAGCTGGCTACCCTATGCTAACAGACAGGGCCTGACGCACACAGACACAGCTAACAGACAGGGCCTGACGCACACAGACACAGCTAACAGACAGGGCCTGACGCACACAGACACAGCTAACAGACAGGGCCTGACGCAACAGACACAGCTAACAGACAGGGCTGACGCACACAGACACAGCTAACAGACAGGGCCTGACGCACACAGACACAGCTAACAGACAGGGCCTGACGCACACAGACACAGCTAACAGACAGGGCCTGACGCACACAGACACAGCTAACAGACAGGGCCTGACGCACACAGACACAGCTAACAGACAGGGCCTGACGCACACAGACACAGCTAACAGACAAGGGCCTGACGCACACAGACACAGCTAACAGACAAGGTCCTGACGCACACAGACGCAGCTAACAGACAGGGCCTGACGCACACAGACGCAGCTAACAGACAGGGCCTGACGCACACAGACACAGCTAACAGACAGGGCCTGACGCACACAGACACAGCTAACAGACAGGGCCTGACGCACACAGACACAGCTAACAGACAGGGCCTGACGCACACAGACACAGCTAACAGACAGGGCCTGAAGCACACAGACACAGCTAACAGACAGGGCCTGACGCACACAGACACAGCTAACAGACAAGGGCCTGACGCACACAGACACAGCTAACAGACAGGGCCTGACGCACACAGACACAGCTAACAGACAGGGCCTGACGCACACAGACACAGCTAACAGACAGGGCCTGACGCACACAGACACAGCTAACAGACAGGGCCTGACGCACACAGACACAGCTAACAGACAAGAGCCTGACGCACACAGACACAGCTAACAGACAGGGCCTGACGCACACAGACACAGCTAACAGACAGGGCCTGACGCACACAGACACAGCTAACAGACAGGGCCTGACGCACACAGACGCAGCTAACAGACAGGGCCTGACGCACACAGACACAGCTAACAGACAGGGCCTGACGCACACAGACACAGCTAACAGACAAGGGCCTGACGCACACAGACACAGCTAACAGATAGCTGTGTCTGTGTGCGTCAGGCCCTTGTCTGTTAGCTGTGTCTGTGTGCGTCAGGCCCTAACAGACAAGGGCCTGACGCACACAGACACAGCTAACAGACAGGGCCTGACGCACACAGACACAGCTAACAGACAAGGGCCTGACGCACACAGACGCAGCTAACAGACAGGGTCTGACACAGATAAGAAGATAGGGTCTTCTATAGGGTCAGATTGGATCAAACATAATATACTGATTGCAAGCACTTCCTGGAATGAGAATCATTTGTGGAAAGATGATTCCCAGAGGCCGCTGGTGTACGGAACCAATTATAATGCAAAACAACTCCTACAGTGATGCATTATACAGTAGTCTACAGCTGAACTTCTCCCTATCGTACATCAGGCTACTAAAGATGCTAATAATAACAATTATTCAATTAGGAGAAGGTTTCAAAGCGTGTGTGACACACTCTCCATTCCAGCCTCATTAACGGTTGGTAATGGCCTCCGGATCAATAGGAAAATACAAGTCCCTTGAGAATCCGTACAAATGAAAGGGAATAGAGAATAATGGCTGAAGCTGAATAGGCTATAAAAGTATCTGCACATTAACTCGGACAGCGAACAGACCTTCCCTCCACAGTTCACCCCCCCCCCCTGTGTTTAAGACCAGGCACCACAGGGTTACATGACATGTTAGTCATTTAGCAGACGCTTACAGTGAGTGCATACATGTTCACGCTTGTTTTCTCTGTACTGGTCCCCCGTGGGAATCGAACCCCACAACCCAGGCGTTGCAAGCACCATCCTCTACTGACATTTTCGCATCCATTTATAAATCTTGAGTTTTTTTTGGTATTTTGGTCCATCCTTATGGAAAAGCGGGGGGACTGTGAAGCAACACAAACATGACACATGCATACACACACACACACGATAACGTGTGTACTAGATCTTTGTACTGTAGATATGTGGCAGTGGTGGAGTAGGGGCCTGAGTGAATGTATTGTAATGTTTTTAGAATTGTATGAACTGCCTTAATTTTGCTGGACCCCAGGAAGAGTAGCCACTGCCTTGGCAGCAGCTATTGGGGATCCATAATAAATACAAATATTATTATTTTCAAAAAGTTAAAAAAAAAAAGTTGATGAAAATCTATGAGTCTATTTTCATTTGTTTATCATAGTACAATTCATGAATTGTAACCACTTTAAAATGGACATACATCCCTAATTTTAAAGCTAATTTCATAGAGAATGTTACAAAGTGGACAATACAGTGGCTTGCGAAAGTATTCACCCCCCTTAGCATTTTTCCTATTTTGTTGCCTTACATCCTGGAATTAAAATGGAATTTTTTGGGGGTTTGTATCATTTGATTTACACAACATGCCTACTACTTTGAAGATGTAAAATATTTTTTATTGTGAAACAAACAAGAAATAAGACAAAAAAACTGAAAACTTGAGCGTGCATAACTATTCACCCCCCAAAGTCAATACTTTGTAGAGCCACCTTTTGCAGCAATTACAGCTGCAAGTCTCTTGGGGTATGTCTCTATAAGCTTGGCACATCTAGCCACTGGGATTTTCCCCCATTCATCATGGCAAAACTGCTCCAGCTCCTTCAAGTTGGATGGGTTCCGCTGGTGTACAGCAATCTTTAAGTCACACCACAGATTCTCAATTGGATTGAGGTCTGGGCTTTGACTAGGCCATTCCAAGACATTTAAATGTTTCCCCTTAAACCACTCAAGTGTTGCTTTAGCAGTATGCTTAGGTTCATTGTCCTGCTGGAAGGTGAACCTCCGTCCCAGTCTCAAATCTCTGGAAGACTGAAACAGGTTTCCCTCAAGAATTTCCCTGTATTTAGCGCCATCCATCATTCCTTCAATTCTGACCAGTTTCCCAGTCCCTGCCGATGAAAAACATCCCCAGAGCATGATGCTGCCACCACCATGCTTCACTGTGGGGATGGTGTTCTCGGGGTGATGAGAGGTGTTGGGTTTGCGCCAGACATAGTGTTTTCCTTGATGGCCAAAAAGCTCAATTTTAGTCTCATCTGACCAGAGTACCTTCTTCCATATGTTTGGGGAGTCTCCCACGTGGCTTTTGGCAATCACCAAACGTGTTTGCTTATTTTTTTCTTTAAGCAATGGCTTTTTTCTGGCCACTCTTCCGTAAAGCCCAGCTCTGTGGAGTGTACGGCTTAAAGTGGTCCTATGGACAGATACGCCAATCTCCGCTGTGGAGCTTTGCAGCTCCTTCAGGGTTATCTTTGGTCTCTTTGTTGCCTCTGATTAATACCCTCCTTGCCTGGTCCGTGAGTTTTGGTGGGCGGCCCTATATTGGCAGGTTTGTTGTGGTGCCATATTCTTTCAATTTTTTTATAATGGATTTAATGGTGCTCTGTGGGATGTTCAAAGTTTCTGATATTTTTTTATAACCCAACCCTGATCTGTACTTCTCCACAACTTTGTCCCTGACCTGTTTGGAGAGCTCCTTGGTCTTCATGGTGGTGCTTGCTTGGTGGTTCCCCTTGCTTAGTGGTGTTGCAGACTCTGGGGCCTTTCAGAACAGGTGTATATATACTGAGATCATGTGACAGATCATGTGACACTTAAATAAAGTCCACCTGTGTGCAATCTAACTAATTATGTGACTTCTGAAGGTAATTGGTTGCACCAGATCTTATTTAAGGGCTTCGTAGCGAAGGGGGTGAATACATATGCACGCACCACTTTTCCGTAATTAATTTTTTATAATTTTTTGAAACAAGTTATTTTTTTCATTTCACTTCACCAATTTGGACTATTTTGTGTATGTCCATTACATGAAATCCAAATAAAAATCAATTTAAATTACAGGTTGTAATGCAACAAAATAGGAAAAAATGCCAAGGGGGATTAATACTTTTGCAAGGCATTGTATGTACAGTGGGGGAAAAAAGTATTTAGTCAGCCACCAATTGTGCAAGTTCTCCCACTTAAAAAGATGAGAGAGGCCTGTAATTTTCATCATAGGTACACGTCAACTATGACAGACAAATTGAGATTTTTTTTCTCCAGAAAATCACATTGTAGGATTTTAAAGGCATTTATTTGCAAATTATGGTGGAAAATAAGTATTTGGTCACCTACAAACTAGCAAGATTTCTGGCTCTCACAGACCTGTAACTTCTTCTTTAAGAGGCTCCTCTGTCCTCCACTCGTTACCTGTATTAATGGCACCTGTTTGAACTTGTTATCAGTATAAAAGACACCTGTCCACAACCTCAAACAGTCATACTCCAAACTCCACTATGGCCAAGACCAAAGAGCTGTCAAAGGACACCAGAAACAAAATTGTAGACATGCACCAGGCTGGAAAGACTGAATCTGCAATAGGTAAGCAGCTTGGTTTGAAGAAATCAACTGTGGGAGCAATTATTAGGAAATGGAAGACATACAAGACCACTGATAATCTCCCTCGATCTGGGGCTCCACGCAAGATCTCACCCCGTGGGGTCAAAATGATCACAAGAACGGTGAGCAAAAATCCCAGAACCACACGGGGGGACCTAGTGAATGACCTGCAAAGAGCTGGGACCAAAGTAACAAAGCCTACCATCAGTAACACACTACGCCGCCACGGACTCAAATCCTGCAGTGCGAGACGTGTCCCCCTGCTTAAGCCAGTACATGTCCAGGCCCGTCTAAAGTTTGCTAGAGTGCATTTGGATGATCCAGAAGAGGATTGGGAGAATGTCATATGGTCAGATGAAACCAAAATATAACTTTTTGGTAAAAACTCAACTCGTCGTGTTTGGAGGACAAAGAATGCTGAGTTGCATCCAAAGAACACCATACCTACTGTGAAGCATGGGGGTGGAAACATCATGCTTTGGGGCTGTTTTTCTGCAAAGGGACCAGGACGACTGATCCGTGTAAAGGAAAGAATGAATGGGGCCATGCATCGTGAGATTTTGAGTGAAAACCTCCTTCCATCAGCAAGGGCATTGAAGATGAAATGTGGCTGGGTCTTTCAGCATGACAATGATCCCAAACACACCGCCCGGGCAATGAAGGAGTGGCTTCGTAAGAAGCATTTCAAGGTCCTGGAGTGGCCTAGCCAGTCTCCAGATCTCAACCCCATAGAAAATCTTTGGAGGGAGTTGAAAGTCTGTGTTGCCCAGCGACAGCCCCAAAAGATCACTGCTCTAGAGGAGATCTGCATGGAGGAACGGGCCAAAATACCAGCAACAGTGTGTGAAAACCTTGTGAAGACTTACAGAAAACGTTTGACCTGTGTCATTGCCCACAAAGGGTATATAACAAAGTATTGAGAAACTTTTGTTATTGACCAAATACTTATTTTCCACCATAATTTGCAAATAAATTCATAAAAAATCCTACAATGTGATTTTCTGGATTTTTTTCCTCATTTTGTCTGTCATAGTTGACGTGTACCTACGATGAAAATTACAGGCCTCTCTCATCTTTTTAAGTGGGAGAACTTGCACAATTGGTGGCTGACTAAATACTTTTCCCCCCCCCACTGTAGCTAGTAACTAACTTTGAAGAGATATATGGTGATTGGGTCCAAATAGGTGTTTGGTATTTGGTCGTCTAAATTCAGTGTACTTGTCTTTAAATTCAATTTCCTGAAAAGTCACAATCTGCTACGTATAAGTCCAGTCCTGGAGTGTCTTAACAAAAATGAAACCAAAATATTTAGGCTGACTTCATCCAGTGTCCGGAATGAGATATCACCTAATTTGCATATGTTTAAACAATATTTCAGAAAGGCCTTAAGGTGAAACATAGTATACACTATGGTGGAACACAGAATACTTTTTTTTTAAACTTTTTTTTCAATGTGTCCATATATTTGAACCAGGATGAATAGGATATGCTTTGGACGGCTTTGTCCAAATCAGACAGCAACGTGAAATTGCTTCCGGAACTATGCTCAGTCACAGTCACAACCCCATGACTGAAACAGCCTGCAAACTAACTAACTGGTGTCACAGTCACAACCCCATGACTGAAACAGCCTGCAGACTAACTAACTGGTGTCACAGTCACAACCCCATGACTGAAACAGCCTGCAGACTAACTAACTGGTGTCACAGTCACAACCCCATGACTGAAACAGCCTGCAGACTAACTAACTGGTGTCACAGTCACAACCCCATGACTGAAACAGCCTGCAGACTAACTAACTGGTGTCACAGTCACAACCCCATGACTGAAACAGCCTGCAGACTAACTAACTGGTGTCACAGTCACAACCCCATGACTGAAACAGCCTGCAGACTAACTAACTGGTGTCACAGTCACAACCCCATGACTGAAACAGCCTGCAGACTAACTAACTGGTGTCACAGTCACAACCCCATGACTGAAACAGCCTGCAGACTAACTAACTGGTGTCACAGTCACAACCCCATGACTGAAACAGCCTGCAGACTAACTAACTGGTGTCACAGTCACAACCCCATGACTGAAACAGCCTGCAGACTAACTAACTGGTTTGCCCTGTGTTTACTTTCAAATATCTGACATGTTTACTCAACACACACCCTGCCTAGAGACCCTGCCTAGAGACCCTGCCTAGAGACCCTGCCTAGAGACCATGCCTAGAGACCCTGCCTAGAGACCCTGCCTAGAGACCCTGCCTAGAGACCCTGCCTAGAGACCATGCCTAGAGACCCTGCCTAGAGACCATGCCTAGAGACCCTGCCTAGAGACCCTGCCTAGAGACCCTGCCTAGAGACCCTGCCTAGAGACCCTGCCTAGAGACCATGCCTAGAGACCCTGCCTAGAGACCATGCCTAGAGACCCTGCCTAGAGACCATGCCTAGAGACCCTGCCTAGAGACCCTGCCTAGAGACCCTGCCTAGAGACCATGCCTAGAGACCCTGCCTAGAGACCATGCCTAGAGACCATGCCTAGAGACCCTGCCTAGAGACCCTGCCTAGAGACCATGCCTAGAGACCCTGCCTAGAGACCCTGCTTAGAGACCCTGCCTAGAGACCATGCCTAGAGACCCTGCCTAGAGACCATGCCTAGAGACCCTGCCTAGAGACCCTGCCTAGAGACCCTGCCTAGAGACCATGCCTAGAGACCCTGCCTAGAGACCCTGCTTAACGGTCAATAATAATAATAATAACAATATTTTCATTTAGCAGTTGCTTTTATCCAAAGCAACTTACAACATTGAGTGCATACATTTTCTTATGGGTGGACCCAGCGGGAATCAAACCCCCAATCCTTACCCAGCATGTTGGTGAGCCACAGGGCCAGGTCTTCCTTCATTGGCAGAAGGCTGGCTTCGTGGCGGCTGGCCAGCCATTGGCTGTACTGCTGCATGTCCGTCAGGCCTGGGCCAATTGCCTGCTTGGGACTCAGAGAGCTGCACATGGTGGTTCCCACCACGTCACTGGCCTATAGAAGGAGAGGAGAGGGCAGAGGGCATAGAGGAGTCAGAGACTGAGACAAGACATACACCAGCTCTCTCTAACTCTGCCTTCACTACAACCACCTGCTCTCTCTAACTCTGCCTTCACTACAACCACCTGCTCTCTCTAACTCTGCCTTCACTACAACCACCAGCTCTCTCTAACTCTGCCTTCACTACAACCACCTGCTCTCTCTAACTCGGTCTTCACTACAACCACCTGCTCTCTCTAACTCGGTCTTCACTACAACCACCTGCTCTCTCTAACTCTGCCTTCACTACAACCACCTGCTCTCTCTAACTCTGCCTTCACTACAACCACCTGCTCTCTCTAACTCTGCCTTCACTACAACCACCTGCTCTCTCTAACTCTGCCTTCACTACAACCACCAGCTCTCTCTAACTCTGCCTTCACTACAACCACCTGCTCTCTCTAACTCTGCCTTCACTACAACCACCTGCTTCTTCTTTCTATTCTTCCTTCCGCTGCAAGTATATCCCTTTCCTCCTCCTCTACAGGTCATTTCATCCCTCCATCCCACCTTTTTCACCCCCCCCCCCCCACCTCTTTTCATAGTCTCCTCCAGTTACGGGCTCTCTTCACCCACACTGTCCTACTAAACCCAGCTCTCATCCCACACAGACTGCCCCAGTTCACTGACCTCCCAAAACCACCCTATAAACGTGTTTATTCAAAAGACCCCTTTCATACAGTAAAGATAGCAGATTTTTTTTTGTATTTTTAGTGTCACCGGATTGGTGCAGTGAAATGTGTTGTTTTACAGGGTCAGCCATAGTAGTACGGCGCCCCTGGAGCAAATTAGGGTTAAGCACTTCGCTCAAGGCCACAGACAGATTTTTCACCTTGTCGGCTCGGGTAACTGTGAGATTCCTCATTTTATGCGCTGAGAGGTTCACTGGCATAGTTAGGGACTTTTGATATGAGTTTTCAAAAAATAGTGTGTGAACTGTGATATCAGTTGAGGTAGAAGAGTGCCAGAAGAGAGTTCTGTCCTTCTCACCCGGTCATTCCGTAGCAATGTCAGTACGCCTCGTCAGACCTACAGGACTCACGCGCGTTTAGGATGGGATCCCTGTGGGGATTGAACCCACGGCTTTAAACCCATGAACTTTGGTGTTGTTGGCACCCCTGCTCTTAGCGACTTGAGCCACAGAGGACTACCTTTATTTTATAGAAGCAGGTCTGAGCTATTCTAACCTGAATGTCCCTTACCTGGGTTTTGTTTTGTCCCATTCTGTCCTACTGTTATGATGAGTTTCTCAGGTATCAAAGAATCAAGGATGCTAGGATATACTTAGACATTCTGTGGAGATCTCATACCAAGTATTTATTGAATCACGAGCTCGTGGGTTCATCTGACCAACGGACAGAGCTTTGCCCTTCGTCAGTTGAACTTTCGAACAAAGAAGACCTTATATACCCTTTATTACCCTCTTCCTGGCATACATCTGGTAAGTCTCCATGGGCGCTCCCTGTCTTTGGTGTTCATCACTTTTTACCTCAAGTCAGTATCCTAAACATCACTCATGCTATCCTAAACATCACTAATCTACCTTGACATAATGGGAATGTAGACTTCATGGCCCCAAACCACTCATCTCTTAACTCTTCCTCTGTCCTCACAACACTATGACATGACATCACTACACCTACTGAAGCAGAGGAGGAGGAGGAGAGTGTACCGTACCAACCGAAGAACACAACCAGGGTCCCGTTGTCCTCCTGGATAAGACCTGACTGTGCCCTCACTGCCCTGCAGTGGTTCACACTTGACAGTGGTCCAAATGTTCTTTATCTGCGTCTGAAATACCACCCTATTCCCTATATTATACACACTTTGTTTTCTCCAGAGCACTGGTCAAAAGTAGTGCACTGCATAGGGAATAGGGTGCCGTTTTGGGACGCACACTTGACTGTGCCCTGGTGTGGTTTACAGAAGGTTCTAGAGTAACCCTGACAGACCAGTTCCTATTCCGTTCATGATATCCCACCTGGAACAGTAGTCTGTTTCACATAGCAGCCAACACAGGGACAGTAGGACTTCTATCTACTGTAGCAGAGAAGAAAGGAGAGGTGAGGATAACGGTGTTATCTAGCGACAGCGAAACCTGAAACATCAGCCCTCTAGATGCCAGTTCAGTCCCAGCTTTTTCATTGCCACCTCATCCCAGTCCAGTCCACCCCAGCACTAACATCCTCTCGGGGGTGGAGCGCCCAGATTCTGGTGGATGAGACTACTATCACCTCAGCCCACCCTATCACCCCCCCCCCCCCCCCCCCCAGCCCCCATCTCACCACCCTTCCCCACCCCACCCCACCACCCTTCCCCACCACTACCCCAGCGCCCTTCTCACCACAACCCCTGTTGAGCCCATTCCAGCTTCTACCATCCCACATCACAGAGGAGCAATCCATTTGGCAGTATATCGGGCAGGATATTTGGCAGTTATATGGTCTGCTCCACTGGCTGAAGTAGTCACAGCGGGTAAATAAAATATTACCCCAGTGTCTTTTCTCAATATTATTCCACGCCAGCCATTCATGGTGTAACATGGGACTGCCACAATGTAATGTCTCATTAAGACCGCTATAACTTTCCCCCTTGGGGGTTTAAGGAAAAGAAAGAGAGACGGAGACAGAGAAGGAAGACAAACAAGAAGAAGAAGAAAAAACAAACAAAAGAGCAGAGAGAACGGAGACGAGAGAAGGGGAGACAGAGAAGAGGAGCCCAGAGAAAACAAGAAGGAGAGAGAAAAACAAAAGGGGAAAGAGGAAGAAGAGCCCAAAGAGAGACAAGAGAAGACGAGAGAGAGACAGAGAGAAGAAAAAGAAAAAACAGAAGAGAACAAAGAAGAAAACAAGAAGAGCAAGAAGAGAAACAGGAAGACAGAAAAAGAATAGAAAAAAAAACAAAAACAAAAAAAGAAACCCAAAAACAAAAAGAAAAAGGAAATAAACAAATAGATAAAAAGAATCTTTAAAAACCCCCCCCCATAAAAGACAAACAATTATAAGCTAAAAGACCTAAAAATGGCTAAAAAAAACACCCCCACCACTCTTACGATTTATTTTCTTAGAAGGATTTGGGGGTCCTAAAAAACTCCAGAAAAACTCTTGCTTGAGAAATTGCTCTATGCAAAAAAGCATTTAAAAAGCCCCCAAATCTCTTTCATTTGCAACTTTAACTTTTTTAAGGGTATGCTTTGAATAGGTACCCCACATGACCAAATTGGGGACCCTTTCTTTCGAACTCTCATTCCAAATCAAGTATACTACAATTTACATCAATTTCACGCCTACTTTCCCCAGAGGAGACAGATCGGGAACGAGAAAAAATCACGAAGTGAAAATTTTAAAGTTACTGAGACTTCAAAGGAATAGCATAAATAATTTTTGGCACGATTCCCACAACCTGATACAGAAACAGAGGGGCACGATCCCTTTTTTTTTAAGTCAGGATGTCAAGGATCGGAACCAAATTGGCCAGAAAAGAAATTGTGTGGCAAGTTTATCCGCCCAACCATCCACCCACGCCACCATGGGGACGTCGTTTCACTTTAAACAGCAAAGCGGGGAGTCAGAGAAAGGTGAAAAGCAGAGTAAAGCAAACAGTGTGAGGAAAAACACAGGTGAGGGATAAAACCAGATGTGAGAAAAACGTCGAGGTCACAGCGAGGTGAGATACGTGGAGGATAAACCAGTACAGGTCCCAGAGGGAGGTCAAAGCAAGAGGTTACCGGAACGAAGGATTGAGGAAAACCCAAAACCCCCCGAAAAAAGCGGCACTTTCATGCGCGGACCAAAGCAAACCTGCCTAGGGACAGCAAACAGAAGCGGAGCAAGGAACACCAGGGAAGATTTAAAGAAAAAGAGCAAAGAAAGGTAGAGAGAAGACGCGAGAGAATTTACGGGGAGCAAGAGAAGACGCCGGAAAAACAAAGAGGCCCCAAAGAACTGAACTGCAAGAGCAACGAGCAAAGAGAAGATTGGGGAAGAGCAACGAAAGGGGGCAAAAGCGAAGTACGGAAGGGCCAAACGAAAGGGCCCAAAGAAAGGAAGGGGGAAGAGCAACGTTAAAAAGTTGCCTATGACGAAAAACTCCCCCAAGTTTTTAAACGGTTTATTTTTAAGAGGTTGTTCTGGAAAACCAGCCTAAAAACTTCATGGGAAAGCTCTTTAAAAATCTTCAAAGCACAACTTTCTAGTCCCCTAACTCTTTAGGAATGCTTTAAGTGGCCCCCATGACAAATGTAACTGCTTCATGACAAACGTTCGGCCCCCAGAACAAGTTTGCCCTCCCATGCTAACTGTTATTTTTTCCCCCCTAAACTAAATGTTTTTGGCCCCCCAAAGACAATTTTACTGTCATCAAAAAACACGTTATGCTCAAGGATCTGTTATGCCCCCAAACTCAAAGGTATACGTTAGAACTAAATTTTAACTGGAATCAGAGACTAATTTTTTTCTTCAGAAAAATTTTACTTTTCCCAATATAAGCAATTGTAGGGCCTCCCAAAACAACTGTTAACTGCCTCCGGGGCTACTGTAGTCCCCCCAAAGGCTAATTAGCCCCCAGAAGCTAATGTTCCCCCATAGAATGTGTACCCTTAGATGTACGTCCCCATGAAGCCATAACCCTTAGGCTCCATAAAGTAAAAAAAAGGGCTCATAAAAAATGTTCTGCCTCCCCTCAGCATGTTACTGTCCGAAGCTAACTAATGGCTCCAAAGAAAAACACGTCCTTTAAAAAAAAGGGTTACTCCCCCTGGAAAATTTATTTCCCCCGGGCTAACTGCGTTCCCAGAGGAAACTTTTTTATGTTCCCATAGCATGTACAGATATGAAATGTAGACACACTCTGCTTGATCATGCTAAAAAGCTATTTCAAAAGCTCACCAATCTCATTCATTAGTGCAACGTTAACTCTTTGAAGGAATATGCTTTGAATATAGGTACACCACATGACCAAAAGTATGTGGACACCTGCTTGTCGAACGTCTCATTCCAAAATCATAGGCATTATGACTACAGAGTTTGACAATCATGTTCAGCCGCCTGACTGTAAATAACCTCCTAATAACTAAATGATGGTTTGGGACGTTTACAAATGGTTTTACAATGTGGACATTCGTGCCAGACAAATTAAATTAAGGCAAGGATATTGACATTACAAGGATGCTGTTGACTGTTCCAATTACTACACAGGTTATGACAGTAAAGACACATAATTTATAATCTAGAGAATATCAGAGGAAGTAAAATAAGATTTTTGTACATTTCTAGACATACTTCTTTACTTTTCCCAATGATACAGCCCATTAGAATGGCTCACGATACAGCCCATTAGAATGGCTCACGATACAGCCCATTAGAATGGCTCACGATACAGCCCATTAGAATGGCTCACGATAGAACCCATTAGAATGGCTCACGATACAGCCCATCAGAATGGCTCATGATACAGCCCATTAGAATGGCTCACGATACAGCCCATTAGAATGGCTCACGATACAGCCCATTAGAATGGCTCACGATAGAACCCATTAGAATGGCTCTAATATTTGTGTTGCTCACCAATTCAGCCTGTCACACTGAGGCCTCTGGAATGCACGTGAGACTAGAGCATGCTGGGAAACTGTACTGAACAAAAATAAAACGCAACGTGCAACAATTTAAAATACTTTACTGAGTTACTGTTCATATAAGGAAATCAGTCAATTAAAATAAATTCATTAGGCCTTAATCTATGGATTTCACATGACTGGGAATACAGATATACATATGTTGGTCACAGATACCTTTTTTTTTTTTTAAATGGTCAGGATCTCGTCACGGTATCTCTGTGCATTCAAATTGCCATAGATAAAATGCAATTGTGTTCGTTGTCCATAGCTTATGCCTGCCCATACCATAACCCCACCGCCACCATGGGGCACTCTGTTCACAACGTTGACATCAGCAAAGCCTGTGCGATGGTCCAAACAGCAGTACGATGGTTCAAACAGCAGTGTGATGGATCAAACAGCAGTGTGATGGATCAAACAGCAGTGTGATGGATCAAACAGCAGTGTGATGGATCAAACAGCAGTGCGATGGTTCAAACAGCAGTGTGATGGATCAAACAGCAGTGTGATGGATCAAACAGCAGTACGATGGATCAAACAGCAGTGCGATGGTTCAAACAGCAGTTAGATGGTTGATCACTGGAAACACAGGACCTTGACGGAAAACCCCATCTCCCTGTAAACAGCGGCTACATGCACATTGCTGCAGCGACACACAAGTGCAACATTCCCATGTCTACCGTGGGACAGTCCTGACAGACAGAGCAGAGCACAGGCGAACTAACCACTGTTACCACTTTTACTGTCCTCCCATAGAGCTAACTGTTACTGTCCTCCCAGAGAGCTAACTGTTACTGTCCTCCCATAGAGCTAACTGTTACTGTCCTCCCATAGAGCTAACTGTTACTGTCCTCCCATACAGCTAACTGTTACTGTCCTCCCATACAGCTAACTGTTACTGTCCTCCCAGAGAGCTAAATGTTACTGTCCTCCCATAGAGCTAACTGTTACTGTCCTCCCATAGAGCTAACTGTTACTGTCCTCCCAGAGAGCTAAATGTTACTGTCCTCCCATACAGCTAAATGTTACTGTCCTCCCATACAGCTAAATGTTACTGTCCTCCCATACAGCTAACTGTTACTGTCCTCCCAGAGAGCTAACTGTTACTGTCCTCCCATAGAGCTAACTGTTACTGTCCTCCCATAGAGCTAAATGTTACTGTCCTCCCAGAGAGCTAACTGTTACTGTCATCCCAGAGAGCTAACTGTTACTGTCCTCCCAGAGAGCTAACTGTTACTGTCCTCCCATAGAGCTAACTGTTACTGTCCTCCCATAGAGCTAACTGTTACTGTCCTCCCATAGAGCTAAATGTTACTGTCCTCCCATAGAGCTAACTGTTACTGTCCTCCCAGAGAGCTAACTGTTACTGTCCTCCCATAGAGCTAACTGTTACTGTCCTCCCATAGAGCTAAATGTTACTGTCCTCCCAGAGAGCTAACTGTTACTGTCATCCCAGAGAGCTAACTGTTACTGTCCTCCCAGAGAGCTAACTGTTACTGTCCTCCCATACAGCTAAATGTTACTGTCCTCCCATAGAGCTAACTGTTACTGTCCTCCCAGAGAGCTAACTGTTACTGTCCTCCCATAGAGCTAACTGTTACTGTCCTCCCAGAGAGCTAAATGTTACTGTCCTCCCATAGAGCTAACTGTTACTGTCCTCCCATAGAGCTAACTGTTACTGTCCTCCCAGAGAGCTAAATGTTACTGTCCTCCCATACAGCTAAATGTTACTGTCCTCCCATACAGCTAAATGTTACTGTCCTCCCATAGAGCTAACTGTTACTCTCCTCCCAGAGAGCTAAATGTTACTGTCCTCCCATACAGCTAAATGTTACTGTCCTCCCATACAGCTAAATGTTACTGTCCTCCCATACAGCTAACTGTTACTGTCCTCCCATAGAGCTAACTGTTACTGTCCTCCCATAGAGCTAACTGATACTGTCCTCCCAGAGAGCTAACTGTTACTGTCCTCCCAGAGAGCTAACTGTTACTGTCCTCCCAGAGAGCTAACTGTTACTGTCCTCCCAGAGAGCTAACTGTTACTGTCCTCCCATAGAGCTAACTGTTACTGTCCTCCCATAGAGCTAACTGTTACTGTCCTCCCATAGAGCTAACTGTTACTGTCCTCCCATACAGCTAACTGTTACTGTCACTCCCATACAGCAAAATGTTACTGTCCTCCCATACAGCTAAACTGTTGCTGTCCTCCCATAGAGCAAACTGTTACTGTCCTCCCATAGAGCTAACTGTTACTGTCCTCCCATAGAGCTAACTGTTACTGTCCTCCCATACAGCTAACTGTTACTGTCCTCCCAGAGAGCTAACTGTTACTGTCCTCCCATACAGCTAACTGTTGCTGTCCTCCCATACAGCTAACTGTTGCTGTCCTCCCATACAGCTAACTGTTACTGTCCTCCCATAGAGCTAACTGTTACTGTCCTCCCATAGAGCTAAATGTTACTGTCCTCCCAGAGAGCTAACTGTTACTGTCCTCCCAGAGAGCTAACTGTTACAGTTCTCCCATAGAGCTAAATGTTACTGTCCTCCCATAGAGCTAACTGTTACTGTCCTCCCATAGAGCTAAATGTTACTGTCCTCCCATAGAGCTAAATGTTACTGTCCTCCCAGAGAGCTAAACGTTACTGTCCTCCCATAGAGCTAAATGTTACTGTCCTCCCAGAGAGCTAAATGTTACTGTCATCCCATAGAGCTAAATGTTACTGTCCTCCCAGAGAGCTAAATGTTACTGTCCTCCCAGAGAGCTAACTGTTACTGTCCTCCCAGAGAGCTAACTGTTACTGTCCTCCCAGAGAGCTAACTGTTACTGTCCTCCCAGAGAGCTAACTGTTACTGTCCTCCCAGAGAGCTAACTGTTACTGTCCTCCCAGAGAGCTAACTGTTACTGTCCTCCCATAGAGCTAAATGTTACTGTCCTCCCATAGAGCTAACTGTTACTGTCCTCCCATAGAGCTAACTGTTACTGTCCTCCCAGAGAGCTAACTGTTACTGTCCTCCCATAGAGCTCTCTCCTCTCCCTGCTGCTCTTTCCTAGGTCATGGTCCTTAGTAGTAAACAAACCATGATTGTGTCCCAAACGGCACCCTATTCCCTTTATAGTGCACTAGATCCCTTTATAGAGCCCTGTGGGTCCTGGTCAAAGGTAGCATACTATAAAAGGGAATAGAGTGCCGTTTGGTACGCAACCCATTACTAAAAGCACCTCTGGCTGGCATCTCTCACTGTGCTGTGGCCTGACCTCTGGAAGAGAAAGGTACACAACCACACCCCTTGGTCTGGCTACAACCACGCCCCTTGGTCTGGCTACAACCACGCCCCTTGGTCTGGCTACAACCACGCCCCTTGGTCTGGCTACAACCACGCCCCTTGGTCTGGCTACAACCACGCCCCTTGGTCTGGCTACAACCACGCCCCTTGGTCTGGCTACAACCACGCCTCTTGGTCTGACTACAACCACGCCTATTGGTCTGGCTCACCGGCCAAACACAATCCACCTAGTCTCACATGACAACTATTCATATATTTTAGCTCAAGAGTTGGTCATGCGAGAATACATTCCACTGAACAACAGGTCCTCCTGTACCGTCTGAATAAAATTCACATCTTTACATGCTTGTCGTGAGGAACCACACATTTCCAAAGGAAACGTGTGTGGAAAGTGAGTTACGTTTTTTAATGTAAACAATGTGTTACTATCCCCAGTCGTTCCCGTGGAGGCCTGTAGATGACCCTGGATAGTGCAGACATAACAACACATCATAACCCAGTGTGGGAATTGTAAAATACTGCTGAGTCACTCAATTAGGAAAACAACACATGCCAGTCTTTCTCGGTTGGCCCTCACTGCGCCCTGGCCCAAATAACAGGTCCACCAGGGTCATCGCCAAACAACTTTTTCACACAAAAAAGAGAGCTTGAATAAAGCTTGAATCCTTAGTTGAAACAATAAAGCGAGACCCCGCTTCTGTTTCGGTAAAAAAGCTGAGGGATGGGGCTGGAGAAATGTAACCACTCTCAATTTAATAGACAGAGCTATGGATACAAGGACTGACCATCCATGATATCAACGTTCTAGTTTTAATCATGTTTTGAGGCTGTACAGTGTTTGTTTACATTTACTTTGTTTACAAACATTGGAGTAAAACAAGCTTCTATTTAGGGTTCTGATGGGGTGTGACAGCTGAACTAAGCTCATGAGGCATTTATAAGTTATATTCTTCAACAATCAATGGGTACATATCATTAATTGATAAGTACATAAAAATTGATGTAGCAACTAAGGATTCTAGTTTTAAGAATAATACTTGTATACAACATTATAAAATATTTGGTTTCAATGTGTCCGAAATTGATAAATACTTTAGGCATATATAAATAAATCAATGACAAGTTCAAATAGATGTTACTTCTGTTAACAAGTCTACAGCGCCTTTATTATGAAAGCCCAGTTAGTTCACAGTAGCAAAAAGTCAGGTTTGTGATTGTGAGCTTTTTGAAAATGCATTTTTAAAAAGGGCTGTTTTTGTCTCTTTTATGTCAGCGCATGTGTTCATGCCATTACCCACTGGGCACACACGGGTTGAATCAACATTGTTTCCACATCATTTCACTGAAATTATGTTGAACCCAATGTGGAACAGACATTGAATATATACGTCTGTGCCCAGTGGGTATGCATTTTCACAACTGTAAAAAAAAATATTTCAAAGCTGACTCCTCATTTACAGTTTCTATTCTTGTCACTCATAAAAAGGAACCCATAACAGTTAATACATCCAAGTTCAGCCAATTTAAAATGACATTAAACACACACACACACACACACACACAATAAGAAATGTCTGAAAACAGTTAAATGGGAATATGACCACCCACTATAAACTAATGAAATGAAACAAAGCTATTCTGCATAATAAAATAATACTTTTGAACTTAATCATATGAACTTCATTAAAAGTTGGGCTGCAGCTAAGGAAAAGATTCTCCTCCAAAACAAGTTGTACTGACTAACTGAATCCACACAGGCAGCTGGTTGGTAAAGAAATGTTATTTGGTCTCATTTAAAAATATGAAGAGAAGGATTGTAGTCAACTGCATTCTGAAGTGATCTTTAGGATACAGTTAAATCAACCTAAACATTTGAAATGTAGCATATTTTGAGTTTTACTGTAGGCTACACAGAAGAATATCTATCATACCAACCCCACTGTGTGTAGCCATCTGCCCATGGCTACAGGCCAGGGATGGGCAAATTCTGTCCTTTGGAGGGGGTGTCACTTTATCCCCATCCCTAACAAACACAGCTGATTAAAACTAACTGCGTTCTAAAAGGAATATCATGATTGGTTGATTATTGGAGTCAGGCTTGTTAGCTTCGGCTGGGGCAAAAGTGTGACACCAATCAGGCCTCCGAGGACTGGAGTTGCCCATCCCTGCTATAGGCTATGATCAAGCGTTTTCCCTAAAACTCTGAATTTTAAAAAAAAATCAATAGAAATAACAATAGAAGTATTGTTGAATAAAGTGATTGAAATCTTATAATTTGATTCTGATTTATTCTAAAATCAACAAATGCAATAATATATTTGCGGGAAAAAGCATACAGTATAAATCACACAAAAAACTACTAGACCAATCAGAGGCATGCAATCAACAGTCCCGTGCATCTTCCACTCACCCTCTCTGCAAAGCTAACTCTTCTATCCGGACTGTCACGGTCCTCTCGTGCAGTGTCTTTGCTCCTCGGTGCTTTCTGTATGCATGCTTTTCACCAGCGCTCAGCTACCCTCAGCTCCTGTCGCCGAAAACAGTGGCCCAGTGTAGATCGGGCAATGCATAGCATATCTCTGTATCTCAATCTGTATCACAGCCGATGATGTTTCTGTGGAGCCTAGTGCTGCACTGCCGATAGGAGGGGAGTTTTTGATCAGTCACTGACTGACTTGGGAGGGAATATTATGCTGCGTTCTCTCCTCCTCTCCCTCTCTCCTATCTGACAGTTGAGAAACTCCTTCGTGCGCAAGATTGCAATTAGATAGACGCTGAAGTAAAAGTGCATTAATTGGCCCAGCCACTGTGCAGTTTTATTTATTGCAATTGCTCGATTATAATTTACTATAACACAATATAGTGACAAGAGTCAATGGACTTGTTCTTCTTCTACAATCTACACATATTCGCCAATTCAGAAAAAAAAGAATGGGAAACTCAAATGGGAAAATATTTTCTCGAAGGACAATACATTTGTTCAATTCTATTCGCCAGGTTTTATGATTTAAATAATTTATATTTTGAGAACTTTTATTTTGAAGTGACTGTGACGCGCTCCCCCCATACCCGGAAGTTCACTTCACAACATCAACTGGTGGGGGGGAAGAAGAGCGGACACGGAGAAAACAAGTAGCTTAAACACCAAAGTGACTTTTCCAAACAACCTTTGAAGTAATTTCAGGCAACATTTTAAAACTCACGTGCAAATGTTCTGAGAGCAGATAGCGCCACATGGAGGCTGTTGTAAAGAACTTGGAGCGGACGGCGGAGCTACTCGCTGTGTCGCAGACAGAGATAGTGCAGCGGTGGGACAAACAAACCCTGGACAGAGCCTTCCAATGGACTCAGTACTGCGAACACCTCTACACAAGGTTCCACGCAAATCCAACCGTCAGGGACATCTTGGAAAAACGACTACAGGTGACAAACGAAAGCTTACGAACAACTTTTCAGGGGTATACGGACATCACGTTTTCTGACCTGTCGCAGTGTCAACACTTGCTGCTCGTTGGGTTATTAAACAACGCCGCGGTTCCGAGCTCAGTCATCAAACAACTTTTCGACACTTCTTGTTCTAAAACGGTTGGAGATAAATCTAAGGACGCCACCGGTCATTGCACTGAGCTCATAGAAGTCAAATCAGCATGTAAAGTCTTAAGCGCCATTTATTTGAAACGCAGTACGTCCTTTCCTGGTCCTGATGCTGACGTGGTAGGCACGACACTGATGGAGATGTTGGATATCCTGCTCTCTCCAGCTACTGGCGGGTCCAATGTGGGTCTAGCAGAGAAGTTATTGGACTCCATCTTACAAACCTGTGGTGAATATGAAAACTTCTCAGGGGTTGTTGCTGCTGCTCTCCTGTCAAGGAAAAACAACTCAGCAGCATCAGCAACAACAGCAGCAGCATCAACAACAACAGCATCAGCAACAACAGCAGCAGCATCAACAACAACAGCATCAGCGAAAACAGCAGCAGCATCAACAACAACAGCATCAGCAACAACAGCAGCAGCATCAACAACAACAACAACAGCATCAGCAACAACAGCAGCAGCATCAACAACAACAGCAGCAACAACAGCAGCAGCATCATCAGCATCAGCAACAACAGCAGCATCAACAATGGCTTCAGGAGGAGTTTCATTAGACTTTATCCTGGATTGGCTGCAGCAACACCACAGTTTACTCCAGCATATGTGTTCCACGTTGCCTATTGGACTTTTGATGGACCTCTACCGGCAGTCTGTGAGGTTTAGAGTGACCTACTGTGACATGTTGAAGCAATGGGGGTCACAGTTGGAGTATGACATGGGTGAAGGAGAGTGGGTTCAAGTGTTTACCACCAACGGGGTGTCGTTCAAGACACTGTCTGACCATTATAGGTCGCTACTAGGGGCTTGTCCGTCGATGAAGGAGGACATTGAGAGAGAGCTGACAGAACTGAAGGTTGCCGATGGGGACTTTGATGTTAGAGGTCTGAGTGTTTGGGGTGACCTCCTCTCTGAGCTGAACAAGGTCTGAGTGTTTGGGGTGACCTCCTCTCTGAGCTGAACAAGGTCTGAGTGTTTGGGGTGACCTCCTCTCTGAGCTGAACAAGGTCTGAGTGTTTGGGGTGACCTCCCTCTGAGCTGAACAAGGTCTGAGTGTTTGGGGTGACCTCCTCTCTGAGCTGAACAAGGTCTGAGTGTTTGGGGTGACCTCATCTCTGAGCTGAACAAGGTCTGAGTGTTTGGGGTGACCTCCTCTCTGAGCTGAACAAGGTCTGAGTGTTTGGGGTGACCTCCTCTCTGAGCTGAACAAGGTCTGAGTGTTTGGGGTGACCTCCTCTCTGAGCTGAACAAGGTCTGAGTGTTTGGGGTGACCTCCTCTCTGAGCTGAACAAGGTCTGAGTGTTTGGGGTGGACTCCTCTCTTATATTATGTGTAAAAGTCTGAGGTTTGGGGTGACCTTCTAGAGCTGAACAAGTCTGAGTGTTGGGACGTGACCTCCCTTGAGCTGACAAGGTCGAGGTTTGGGGTGACCCGCATAGCTGAACAAGTCTGGAGTGTTTGGTGACCTCTTTGAGCTAACAGTTGAGTGTTTGAGTGACTCTCTCGAGGAACAAGGTCTGAGTGTTTGGGGTGACCTCCTAACTCTGAGCGAACAGGTCAAGTTTGGGGGACCTCGCTCTCTGAGTGAACAGGTCTGTGTTTGGGGGACTCCTATATATGAAACAAGGTCTGAGTGTTTGGGGTGATCTTCCAGTGAAAGCAGTCTGAGTGTTTGGGTGACCTCTCGAGTGAACAAGGGTCTGACTTTGGGGTGACTCCTTTGAGCTAACAAGGTCTGAATGTTTGTGGCCTATCTCTGAGCTGAAAAGTGAAGTGTTGGGTGACCTCCTTCTGAGCTGAACAAGTCTGATGTTTGGTGGTATTTAATATATTGTTTTTAAACCTGAAACGTAAATGATCTAAAAACGCGTAAAACATAATCCGTTGTACTCAGTTGAGACACGACATATGAACCAAATCGGAGTTTACTTGTTTTTAGATAATTTACGTTTAAGGTTTAAAAAAAAAAGTCAAATTTATATTAATTTAAAAAAGAATAAATGATCAAACAGTTTGACAACCCTGTTTTGTAAGCTTTTAAATTATATAAAAATCAACCATTTATCTTTTCCAGTGATGAAGACATTGATGTCTGATGGCGTGGTGAGGTATGCAAAATGGGTCAACTTTGAGCACCTTTATCGCCTGAATGTTTTGGCATTCAGATCTAAAAAGTAACTTTCTGACCACTTCATGGGCAAACATGGAAAGTTTAAATCAAAATGGAAGCTGTCAAAAAGTGAATTCAAAATGGATTTACCCCTCTCTGAGCAGAACAGACTTTTAACGGAGCCATGTGCAGCCTCATCTATGTCCCGTCATCGGCATCACATTGTCAGTGTTCGTTGGACAAATGCGGACATTTGGCCTTGTTAGATACAATTGATTTAAATATATTTGTTAGAGGATAGATGTTTTTTGTGCTATTACATTCACATATACGTTTGTATCAATAACAGAATAAAGATGACTATTTCTTTTAAATGAATGTTTGTGTTCTTATTTAAAGTGTGTAATGATACTGTTATATTTAATACTGTTACCTCCCTTAGTTTTCTTTTGGACACACTGCACACCGACCTTGCTACTGCAACATTTAGTATTTGAATTTATTAGGGATCCCCATTAGCTGTTGCCAAGGCAGCAGCTACTCTTCCTGGGGGTCCAAACACATTAAGGCACTTACATTACACATAAAACAAAAGATAAAACAGTACATCATATAACATTATTACACCACTACATATCTACAATACAAAATGTATAATACCACCATACAACAATATTACAATGTATGTGTGTGTAGAGTGCGTGTGCTAGCGTTTGTGTGCGTATACGTGTGTCTGTATGTGTGTCTCTTCACAGTCCCCGCTATGCCATAAGGTGTGTTTTTATCTTTTTTTTTTTTTTAAATCTGATTCTACTGCTTGGCAGTGTGTCCAACATCAGAATGAGCTAGTTAATGAAATCTCAACGAGCAGGAAGTGACAGATGGTTACGTCACACGTTACCCAGGCAACCACTGCCTGAACTCTGAAGGCCAGAGAGAGGATGTTGTGTGCCTTCCAAATGAGTCCCCGGGGACACAAGGACCCGTGCCTCTGACTCACTATCAGATCAGTTTGGAGCGTGGGAGGAGGAAGAAGAGAGCTAAGATTCCTCATCCTGTGTTTGATGATTCTAGAGGTTCTGATGCGTGAGAATATACTGAACGAAAATATAAAACGCAACGTGTAAAGTGTTGGTCCCACGTTTCATCAGCTGAAATAAAAGATCCCAGAAATGTTCCATACACACAAAAAGCTTATTTCTCTCTTAATGGCAATTTGAATGCACAGAGATATAGTGAGGAGCTCCTGAGGCCCATTGTCGTGCCGTTCATCCGCCGCCATCACCTCATGTTCCAGCATGATAATGCTCAGCCCCATGTCGCAAGAATCTGTGCACAATTCCTGGAAACTGAAAATGTGCCAGTTCTTGGATGGCCTGCATACTCACCAGACATGTCACCACCCATTGAGCATGTTTGGGATGCTCTGGATCGACGTGTACGACAGCGTGTTCCAGTTCCCGCCAATATCCCGCAACTTCGCACAGCCATTGAAGAGGAGTGGCACAACATTCCACAGGCCACAGTCAACAGCCTGATCAACACTATGAAAAGGAGATGTGTCGCGATGCATGAAGCAAATTGTGGTCACACCAGATACTGACTGGTTTTCTGATCCACGCCCCGTATCTGTGACCAACAGATGCATATCTGTATTCCCAGTCACGTGAAATCCATAGATTGGGGCCTAATTTATTTATTTCAATTGACTGATTTCCTTATATGAACTGTAACTCAGTCAAATCTTTTAAATTGTTGTATGTTGCGTTTGATATTTTTGTTCTGTACATTTATCTTATAGTCTGGGCTCCCGACTAGTAAATTCCTTTTGAAATCTAATTTTGTGGGAATCTAAATTTATTTATTCATGTTTCTGTTTCTGTTTTTACATTTGGTCTTGTAGCTGATTCCAGCTGACTGAATCAGTGGAAACACAAATCAATGTTAAACTAACTGATAAAGGAAATTGTCAGTGAATTTAGGATAATGTATTTCCATAACTGTCTGTGATAGTATGGGTAGCAAGACAGGCTGTCGACTCGAGTGACACTGAATAACAATTAGACTGTCTCACAGGCTGGCCCTCATAGGCCCTCATAGCCACTAGTGGAGGCTCCTCAGAGGAGGGCAGGGGAGGTCCATCCCCCTCAGTGATTTTTTTAATTTTAATGTTTTATTGTGAAACATACATGCATACAGCTCTGGAAATAAATAAGAGACCACTGCAAAATTATCAGTTTCTCTGGTTTTACTATTTATAGGTACAGTGGGGAGAACAAGTATTTGATACACTGCCAATTTTGCAGGTTTTCCTACTTACAAAGCATGTAGAGGTCTGTCATGTTTATCATAGGTACACTTCAACTGTGAGAGACGGAATCTAAAACAAAAATCATAGATAATCACATTGTATGATTTTTAAGTAATTAATTTGCATTTTATTGCATGACATAAGTATTTGATACATCAGAAAAGCAGAACTTAATATTTGGTACAGAAACCTTTGTTTGCAATTACAGAGATCATACGTTTCCTGTAGGTTTTGACCAGGTTTGCACACACTGCAGCAGAGATTTTGGGACACTCCTCCATACAGACTTTCTCCAGATCATTCAGGTTTCGGGGCTGTCGCTGGGCAATACAGACTTTCAGCTCCCTCCAAAGATTTTATATTGGGTTCAGGTCTGGAGACTGGCTAAGCCACTCCAGGACCTTGAGATGCCTCTTACGGAGCCACTCCTTAGTTGCCCTGGCTGTGTGTTTCGGGTCGTTGTCATGCTGGAAGACCCAGCCACGACCCATCTTCAATGCTCTTACTGAGGGAAGGAGGTTGTTGGCCAAGATCTCACGATACATGGCCCCATCCATCCTCCCCTCAATATGGTGCAGTCGTCCTGTCCCCTTTGCAGAAAAGCATCCCCAAAGAATGATGTTTCCACCTCCATGCTTCACGGTTGGGATGGTGTTCTTGGGGTTGTACTCATCCTTCTTCTTCCTCCAAACACGGCGAGTGGAGTTCAGACCAAAAAGCTCTATTTTTGTCTCATCAGACCACATGACCTTCTCCCATTCCTCCTTTGGATCATCCAGATGGTCATTGACAAACTTCAGACGGGCCTGGACATGCGCTGGCTTGAGCAGGGAGACCTGCAGGATTTTAATCCATGACAGCGTAGTGTGTTACTAATGGTTTTCTTTGAGACTGTGGTCCCAGCTCTCTTCAGGTCATTGACCAGGTCCTGCCGTGTAGTTCTGGGCTGATCCCTCACCTTCCTCATGATCATTGATGCCCCACAAGGTGAGATCTTGCATGGAGCCCCAGACCGAAGGTGATTGACCGTCATCTTGAACTTCTTCCATTTTCTAATAATTGCGCCAACAGTTGTTGCCTTCTCACCAAGCTGCTTGCCTATTGTCCTGTAGCCCATCCCAGCCTTGTGCAGGTCTACAATTTTATCCCTGATGTCCTTACACAGCTCTCTGGTCTTGGCCATTGTGGAGAGGTTGGAGTCTGTTTGATTGAGTGTGTGGACAGGTGTCTTTTATACAGGTAACGAGTTCAAACAGGTGCAGTTAATACAGGTAATGAGTGGAGAACAGGAGGGATTCTTAAAGAAAAACTAACAGGTCTGTGAGAGCCGGAATTCTTACTGGTTGGTAGGTGATCAAATACTTATGTCATGCAATAGAATGCTAATTAATTACTTAAAAATCAAACAATGTGATTTTCTGGATTTTTGTTTTAGATTCCGTCTCTCACAGTTGAAGTGTACCTATGATAAAAATGACAGACCTCTACATGCTTTGTAAGTAGGAAAACCTGCAAAATCGGCAGTGTATCAAATACTTGTTCTCCCCACTGTATGTGTTTGGGTAAAAATACTTTTTTTGTTTTATTCTATAAACTACTGACAACATTTCTCCCAAATTCCAAATAAAAATATTGTCATTTAGAGCATTTATTTGCAGAAAATGACAACTGGTCAAAATAACAAAAAAGATGCAGTGTTGTCAGACCTCGAATAATGCAAAGAAAATAAGTTAATGTTCATTTTTAAACAACACAATACTAATGTTTTAACTTAGGAAGAGTTCAGAAATCATAATTTGGAGGAATAACCCTGATTTTCAATCACAGCTTTCATGCATCTTGGCATGCTCTCCATCAGTCTTTCACATTGATGTTGGATGACTTTATGCCACTCCTGGTGCAGAAATTCAAGCAGCTCGGCTTTGTTTGATGGCTTGTGACCATCCATCTTCCTCTTGATCACATTCCAGAAGTTTTCAATGGGGTTCAGGTCTGGAGATTGGGCTGGCCATGACAGGGTCTTGATCTGGTGGTCCTCCATCCACACGTTGATTGACCTGGTTGTGTGGCATGGCACATTGTCCTGCTGGAAAAACCAATCCTCAGAGTTGGGGAAGAATGTCAAAGCAAAAGGAAGCCATTTTTCTTCCAGGACAACCTTGTACGTGGCTTGATTAATGCGTCCTTCACAAAGACAAATCTACCCGATTCCAGCCTTGCTGAAGCACCCCCAGATCATCACCGATCCTCCACCAAATTTCACAGTGGGTGCGAGACACGGTGGCTTGTAGGCCTCTCCAGGTCTCCGTCTAACCATTAGACGACCAGGTGTTGGGCAAAGCTGAAAATTGGACTCATCAGAGAAGATGACCTTACTCCAGTCCTCTACGGTCCAATCCTTTATGGTCTTTAGCAAACCTCAGCCTGGCTCTTCTTTGCTTCTCATTGATGAAGGGCTTTTTTCTAGCTTTGCACGACTTCAGCCCTGCCCCTAGGAGCCTGTTTCGAACCATCCTCGCCGTGCACTTCACCCCAGCTGCCGTTTGCCATTCTTTTTGTAGGTCACTTGATGTCATCCTACGGTTGTTGAGTGACATTCGAATGAGTTGGCTGTCATCCCGGTCAGTAGAGTCGTTTTCGCCCTCTGCCGGTCTGTAGCTTTGTTGTCCCAATGTCTGCTGCTTGACCTTGTTCTTATGAACAGCCGTCTTTGAAATGTTAAGGATGGAAGCAACCTGACACTCACTGTATCCCTCTGCCAGTAAAGCCAGAACTGAACCCTTCTTTTCCTCACTCAAAACGTTCCTTTTCAACTCTTTTGGCATGGTCAATAGTTATTTTTTGATTCATATTACTTTTGAGGTACTATTAGCACTGTTTTTGCCATCCAGCTGGTGCTATTGCAAGAGGATAGTGATGACCACAGCAGTGGTTTTTATACTTTTCCTCGTTAAATAAGATTTGGTTCAGGTGATCACCTAATCAGTACCTAATTCAGTAGAATGAGGTGTGCCTGTGTTGGAATTCAACAGACACTGGAACGGAATGGCTGTCATTCATGTAGAGATGCTGATTTAAGAAAAAATGGAAGTGGTCTCTTAATTTTTTCCAGAGCTGTACAGTATAAAACTATACAAAATATATTCACGTCGCCAAATAATCTATAAAAAAACACTGTTTCGCAATGGTCTACAGTAGCCTCAACAGCACTGTAGGATAGCACCATGGTGTAGTTGGAGGACAGCTAGTTTCCGTCCTCCCCTGGCTACATTGACTTCAATACAAAACCTAGGAGGCTCGTGGTTCTCACCCCCTTGCATAGACATATACAGTAATTATGACAACTTCTGGAGGACGTCCTTCAACCTATCAGAGCTCGTGCAGCATGAACTGACATGTTGTCCACCCAATCAAAGGATCCGAGAATTCATCTAGTACTGAAAGCATACGCTACAGCTAGCTAGCACTGCAGTGCATAAAATGTGGTGAGTAATTGACTCAAAGAGAGAGAAAGACAATAGTTGGACAGTTTAAAAAATAATAATTTATTCAAAAATGAAGGAAAAGCGAGAGAGAGAGAGAGCCATTGTAAATACAACCTATATTTATGTTTATTTATTTTCCCATTTGTACTTTAACTATTTGCACATTATTACAACACTGTATATATGCATAATATGACATTTGAAATGTCTTTATTCTTTTGGAACTTCTGAGTGTAATGTTTACTGTTAATATTCATTGTTTATTTCATTTTCGTTTACTATCTACTTCATTTCCTTTGGCAATGTTAACATACATTTCCCATGAAATAAAGCCCTTAAATTGAATTGAAATTGAATTGAAATTGAATTGAGAGCTAGCTATATTTCGTTGTATTTTAAAAAAAAACAAAATTGTTCTCTTACTTAGTTAGCGAATGCAACTAGCTAGTTTAGCCTACTCAAACACCCGGCTCAAACAGAGAGGGATGTTATGTTAGCTAGCTGGCTACTGTTATCCAACACTGGAACTCTTCCAAGCTTTTGGTTTTATAAATGTATTGCCACCGGAGCCCGCCGGTGTAACTGCTAAACTACTTGCTGAATGTACACTGTACTGCGTGATTGTATCTGGTTTACTAACGCGTTAGCTATGTTGACTATGTTGTTAGCTAATATGGTGACAACGATTGTAGGCTGTGTGTAGCCGTTAGCGGTTATGAAATGAAGGTTTGGCTTGGAAAGGTTTTTTCACCTGGCCACAGACAGCTGATGTGTTGTGCATTGAAGTCCACAAGCGAAGGGAAAATGTGAGAGGAGGAGAAGGTGTAGAGGCGAGAAGGAATTATACAACGATCAAAGGGATCATGCTGTTTGTATGTGGCTGCTATGAAAGTGAACTGTGTTTGCACGTGATCAGGGGTCTATTCATTCCACTGATTCTGTTGATAGAAGTTTCTTAAACGGAAGTAAATGGAACGAAACAGGGATAAACATACCTGAATTTGTCCAATAGAAACTCTCGTTTGCAACTGTTGGACTAATGATTACACCCTAGATCAGCTAGATGCAGGCAAGAGTGTGCAAGGCGGTATTGAATGTGTCACTGTCTGTCACCTTGATTACTCACATTTCTCTCAACCTGTGCACCTACGTTGTAAACCTTCATTCATAGGCTAGGTTGTAGCAACCTCATGATGGGTATAGGGAAAATGTGAGTATCATGTAGTAGCCTAAACCTAGCGATTTTACATTGAGCTGGGTGGATGGAATATGAATGACAGTCATCCAATATGCTGTAATAGAAATAAGGCCATGCTCATAAAAAAATTAAATTGTCCTCCCTCATCTTAAACGGCACCAACCGCCACTGGTAGCCACCCTGGCCTGGTTTATAGCACTGAACAAGATTACATAGGCTTGTGATGTCAATAAGCAATCATGCCTTGTTTCATATTTATTTATGTTTTATTACACATGTAATATTTATTGATGTAGTTTATTAAACATTTCATATTTATTTGTTTTATTACACATTTCATATTTATTGATGTCGTTTATTACACATTTCATATTTATTGATGTCGTTTATTACACATTTCATATTTATTTGTTTTATTACACATTTCATATTTATTTGTTTTATTACACATTTCATATTTATTTGTTTTATTACACATTTCATATTTATTGATGTAGTTTATTACACATTTTGTCTATTAGATTTGTTTATTTCGGTGTATTTTTTAAATGCCAAGAATATCTGTTTGTCTTGTTTTCGGATCGTTACAGTTTGGTCTCCATGGAAACCATGTATATCAGTTTCATTTCACGAGACACCGAGAAAGACAGAAACAGAAAGATCCGTGGAAGGGGCCCAACGTTCTCCTGGCATGTACCTTCAATTATGCAGAAAATGTGAATTCCGTATAAGCAAATTCTTTATGGAAAAGATTATTCAAATAATCTCACTGTTTCTCCCTCTCTATCTCCTTCTCTCCCTCTCGCTCTCTTTCACTCTTACTCACACACACACACACACACACACACACACACCACACACACACACACACACACACACACACACACCCCATCTGTCAGCAGTGTACCTTCTCTTCATCAACAGTAGGCTAAACTGGGTCCCCCCCCCCTGGTTGTACACAGCTGGTTGGCTGGCCCTCATGTGACACACACACACACACATAAGCACAGACCCCCCTCACACACACACACACACACACAAACCCCACCTCCCATGTGTGTGTCGAATCACCTCAGCTGCTCTGGGATCAATTAGTTAGATCAGGCATCTTCAATCAAACCCAGAACAATGGCTGGTGTGTCATAACAGCCCTAGACAGCCAGCGGATTACTGCACCTCACAGACAGGCACAACAGGGTGTGTCTCTCTCTCTCTCTCTCTCTCTCTCTCATTGTGCGTGTGTGTGTGTGTGTGTGTGCGTGTGTGTGTGTGTGTGTGTGTGTGGAGGGAAACGGCAACATGGCCATGGCTCGTTGAGCACGCCACTGAAAGCAATTCACCTAGAGACGAGACGGAGGGACAAGGGTCAGGGAGTCTGGGGGCCAGCGGTTACACAAGCAATTTATTAACACCTTATGGGGAACATATGTATGGAGCTGGCAAAGGAGACCCACTGTGTTTCTTATAGCGTTCCCACCTGCTCCTCAATTTAGAAGTCATTTATGAACAATCAATTGGACAGGCTGATCATTTATGAGCAATCAATTGAACAGGCTGATTTTGCCGTGTCAAGGTTTAATGTTGGGGATATCAGTGTATGTTGTCTTTGAGTTCACTGAAATATTTTATGTTCCCCATCAAGAAAATATAAAATGTCGCTCAAACAGAGGGGAGAACAAAAAAAAAAAAAAGTAACTGACAACAACCAAAACAGGTGGGGTTTTAGGAGGGGTTCTGAAAGACCAACAACAACTAGGACCTAAAAGACAATCACCATGAGCGCCCACTAAATCTGCCCAAGAGGAGGAAAACAAAAGAAAAACCCCACACCAAACTGAAAGACAGGAAGCAATGAAATCAAAATTGGGCGAGCCAACTAAAGGTGTTGACCCTCCGCATCTCTCAAGACAACTGGAGCACTGGGCCAGACACTCTTAAATAGCACCTGGGTCAGCACAGGTGTAACACCTTCCCACTAACGAGGTGGCAACCAGCACAGGAGTAACACATACTGACTAACGAGGTGACACCAATCGTTGCGCCTTACGTGTTAACGAGCTATATGCGCTAAAGTCCAACATCAAAACATAAATGGAAAAACCAAAGCATGTAACACGTTCCTCCTTAAGACAAAAATATCATATGTTGGACAAGTTTGCTCACCGCCAACAGAAAACTTCCATCTCACAACATAATCAACTTAAATTCATCGCTACTTAAATGCGTCGCCTTCTCCAATTATAAATCATTAAATACAAGACAAAGACAGCCACTTTTTTTTTTTGTAAATATATATATTTACTGCCGAAAACTCAGAAGTTTTGAAAAAAAAAACGGGTAAAACTAATGTACGTTTCTAAAAGTCTCACCCCCCTGGAACGAGCGCAACCAAAACAATACTTAACTCAAACACGGAAAAATGTGCAGTCAAAATAAACTGTGAGCCAAGGCTACACACAGACTGCCCACCGTTGATATACACCAGGATGTTTAATGGATGTGTTTACATAGACAGACCCATTTTTATATTTTGCCCAATAATTGGCAAAAGAGCTGAACTGATCTGTCAAAAGACCAATTAGTGGGAAAATAATCAGAATTGGACTTCCTGTATGAATGCAGCCAATGTGTGGTAGTGATTATGTGTGTCGTGGTCTGAATCAGCTCCTCTACAACACACTAACCATCCCTATGGCTGCTACCTTGTTCTGCCAGCTATGTGCTATACTGGTGGCAGAAAGAGAGGAGGAGAAGAGAAAGAGAGAAGGGGGGGGTTAAGAAAGAGAGGATAAGAGAGGGGGGGGGAGAGGGACAAGAAGAGGGGGACGAGAAAGGAGAAAAGACAAGAAAAAGGGACAGAGAGAAGGGGAGGGAGAAGGAGAAGGGGGGGGGAAAGGGAAAAAGGGAAAGGGGGAGAGATTAGAGAAAGAGTTTTCTCCTTTTTTGGGGCCCTTTTAGTTTTTTGCTTTTTGGTTTTTTTGGGTTTGTGGTTCCTTCCCTTTTTTTTTTTTTTCGTTTGACCTTAATACGGGGAAAGGAAAAACCCCGGGTGTGAAAACCCCCTCCCCGCACCCCCCTTCCCTAAAACCCTTTTAGAAAAGCTCCCCCCAAAACCCCCCCCCCCACATACAAATACCAAATAGCAGGGGGTAAAATACTTTTTTCCCTCACTGTATATTATATACAGTTAAAGTCGGAAGTTTACATACACTTACGTTGGAGTCATTAAAACTCATTTTTCAACCACTCCACAGCATGATGCTGCCACCCCCGTGCTTCATGGTTGGGATGGTGTTCTTCGGCTTGCAAGCATCCCCCTTTTTCCTCCAAACATAATGATGGTCATTATGGCCAAACAGTTCTATTATTGTTTCATCAGACCAGAGGACATTTCTCCAAGAAGTACGATCCTTGTCCCCATGTGCAGTTGCAAAACCGTTAGTCTGGCTTTTTTTATGGCGGTTTTGGAGCAGTGGCTTCTTCCTTGCTGAGCGGCCTTTCAGGTTATGTCGATATAGGACTTGTTTTACTGTGGATATAGATACTTTTGTACCTGTTTCCTCCAGCGTCTTCACAAGGTCCCTTGCTGTTGTTCTGGGATTGATTTGCAGTTTTTCGCCCCAAAGTACGTTCATCTCTAGGAGACAGAACGCGTCTCCTTCCTGAGCGGTATGACGGCTGCGTGGTCCCATGGTGTTTATACTTGCGTACTATTGTTTGTACAGATCAACGTGGTACCTTCAGGCGTTTGGAAATTGCTCCCAAGAATGAACCAGACTTGTGGAGGTCTACCATTTTTTTTATGAGGTCTTGGCTGATTTCTTTAGATTTCCCCATGATGTCAAGCAAATAGGCATTGAGTTTGAAGGTAGGCCTTGAAATACATCCACAGGTACACCTCCAATTGACTCAAATTATGTCAATTAGCCTATCAGAAGCTTATAAAGCCATGACATCATTTTCTGGAATTTTCCAAGCTGTTTAAAGGCACAGTCAACTTAGTGTATGTAAACTTTTGATCCACTGGAATTGTGATACAGTGAATTATAAGTGAAATAATCAGTCTGTAAACAATTGTTGGTAGAATTACTTGTGTCATGCACAAAGTAGATGTCCTAACCGACTTGCCAAAACTATAGTTTGTTAACAAGAAATTTGTGGAGTGGTTGAAAAACAAGTTTTAATGACTCCAACCTAAGTGTAAACTTCCGACTTTAACTGTATATAATATACAGTGAGGGAAAAAAAGTATTTGATCCCCTGCTGATTTTGTATGTTTGCCCACTGACAAAGACATGATCAGTCTATAATTTTAATGGTAGGTTTATTTGAACAGTGAGAGACAGAATAACAACAAAAAAATCCAGAAAAACGCATGTCAAACATTTTAAAAATTCATTTGCATTTTGATGAGGAAAATAAGTATTTGACCCCTCTGCAAAACATGACTTAGTACTTGATGGCAAAACCCTTGTTGAACATCACAGAGGTCAGACGTTTCTTGTAGTTGGCCACCAGGTTTGCACACATCTCAGGAGGGATTTTGTCCCACTCCTCTTTGCAGATCTTCTCCAAGTCATTAAGGTTTCGAGCCTGACGTTTGGCAACTCGAACCTTCAGCTCCCTCCACATATTTTATATGGGATTAAGGTCTGGAGACTGGCTAGGCCACTCCAGGACCTTAATGTGCTTCTTCTGGAGCCACTCCTTTGTTGCCTTGGTTGTGTGTTTTGGGTCATTGTCATGCTGGAATACCCATACACGACCCATTTTCAATGCCCTGGCTGAGGGAAGGAGGTTCTCACCCAAGATTTGACGGTACATGGCCCCGTCCATCGTCCCTTTGATGCAGTGAAGTTGTCCTGTCCACTTAGCAGAAAAATACCCCCAAAGCATAATGTTTCCACCTCCATGTTTGACGGTGGGGATGGTGTTCTTGGGGTCATAGGCAGCATTCCTCCTCCTCCAAACATGGCGAGTTGAGTTGATGCCAAAGAGCTCGATTTTGGTCTCATCTGACAACAACAGTTTCACCCAGTTCTCCTCTGAATCATTCAGATGTTCATTGGCAAAACTTCAGACAGGCCTGTATATGTGCTTTCTTGAGCAGGGGGACCTTGCGGGCACTGCAGGAATTCAGTCCTTCACGGCGTAGTGTGTTACCAATTGTTTTCTTGGTGACTATGGTCCCAGCTGCCTTGAGATCATTGACAAGATCCTCCCGTGTAGTTCTGGGCTGATTCCTCACCGTTCTCATGATCATTGCAACTCCACGAGGTGAGATCTTGCATGGAGCCCCAGGCCGAGGGAGATTGACAGTTCTTTTGTGTTTCTTCCATTTGCGAATAATCGCACCAACTGTTGTCACCTTCTCACCAAGCTGCTTGGCGATGGTATTGTAGCCCATTCCAGTTTTTCTGGATTTTTTTGTTTTTATTCTGTCTCTCACTATTCAAATAAACCTACCATTAAATTATAGACTGATCATTTCTTTGTCAGTGGGCAAACGTACAAAATCAGCAGGGGATCAAATACTTTTTTTCCCTCACTGTATATGTTTCTCTCAGTCAGATTTCAATTTGGGAAACAAATTGCTGCAAGAGATGCTTTTGGGCATGTGTGAGGAGGGCTGTGGGGCTGAGGGGTTTGAGAGGGGCGTAAGGAGGGGGTTGAAGGATAGTATTCATTAAAACTAAACCCCAGTCCCCATCTGGTGGTTTGAATAGAGAGCCCACTGTGGGGTGGGGGGGGGGGGGTGGGGGGGGGGGGGGGGGTGGGGTTGTCCCTAGGCCCCTTGACAGGCACGTGCCTAAGCTGCTCCAGCCTGTCCTCTCTTTGGTGTGTGTCTGTGTGTGTGTGTGTGTGTGTGTGTGTGTGTGTGTGTGTGTATGTGTGTGTGTGTGTGTGTGTGTGTGTCTATGTGTCAGATTGGACAGGCGGGGGGGGGGGGGGGGGGGGGGGGGGGGGGGGGGGGCCTCAACACACCTGTGTCCCCCTCCATAGTCTCAACCAATCAGTAAACTGAACTGGAGACCTGGTCTAGCAAATTAGACCCTATTCCCTATTTAGTAAACTACTTTTTGACCAGGGCCCATAGGATGTAGTGCACTACTTTTTGACCAGGGCCCATAGGGTGCCGTGTAGGACGGAGCCATATACATCAGGAGGTAGCAGTCTATCTAGTAATGCATAGAATCCACTGTAGCATTATGTCCTTCACCAGAGTCAGACTTGGTGAGGTGCTACCGTAGTTGCAGAAATGCTATTTTGGGAAATCGTGAAGATGGGGGGGGGGAGGGGCCGAGGACTGTGAGTCCTTGGATAAAATCATTATCTCTGGAAGTGTGTGAATAATTTATGCTGGTCTGTGGATTTGTTTCTGGGGTAACTGAATATCAAACATCAGCGCTCGTGCTGCTCTAATGCTGTCAGCTGCTCTAATCGTTCCTGTTTGTACTCGCTAATTGCTGTCCGTGCGGCTCTAATTCTGATGCCTGTCAGCTGCTCTAATACTGTCTCTGCTCTAATGCTGTAGCTTCTCTACCATGTCCGCTGCTCTATACTGTCGCTGCCTACTAACCTGTCGGCATCTCCTCTAATGCTTTCAGCTGCTCTAATATCTGCAACCTGCTCTAAACTGTCAGAGTTCTCTAATACTGACTGTCGCTGCTTTTAATGCTGTCATAGCTTGCTCTAATACGTCAGCGTCTCTAATGCTGTCGGCGCTCTAATGGCTGTCAGCTGCTCTAAACTGTCAGCTGCTCTAAATGCTGTCAGCTGCTCGAAGAATGTCACGCTCTAATTGCTGTCAGCTGCGTCTAACCTGTCAGCTGCTCTAATACTGTCAGCTACTCTAAGATGCGTTCAGGCTGCGCCCATGCTGTCCGCTGCTCCATACTGTCCGCTGCTCTAATGCTGTCAGTCCTAATGCTGTCAGCTGTTTCTAATTACTGGTCACTGCCTAAGCTGTCAGCTGCTCTACTGCTGTCAGCTGCTCAAATACTGTCAGCTGCTTCTAAATTCTTAGTCGTGCTCGAACACTGCTGTCCCAGCCGCTCTAATACTGCAGCTACTCTAATCTTTGTTACTGCTCTAATGCTGTCAGCTGCTCTTAATAATAATACTGGTCAGATGCTCTAATACTGGTCCCGATGCTTTAATGCTGTCAAGCTTGCCTCTAAGAACTAACGATACTGTCAGCTGCTCTAATGCTGTCGTGCTGCTCTAATGCTGTCAGCTCTCTAATGCTGTCTTGCTGTGGGGTCGGCTGCTCTAATTCTGTCGTGCTGCTCTAATATGCTGTTCGTGCTGCTCGAATACGTCGTGCTGCTCTACTGCGGCACTTCTCTAACTGCTGTCGTGCCTGCTCTTAATTCTGGTCCACTTGCTCTAATCTGTCAGCTCTCCTAATGCTGTTCGCTGTCTACAATAAAAACTTCAGCTTGTCTATGATGCTGTCAGCCGGCTCTACATACCATGTTCAGCTGCGCATAATACTGTCCAGCTGCTCTAATACTGTCAGCTTTTTTTGCCTCTAATTACTGTCCAGCTGCTCTAATGCTTCAACTGCTTCTAATGCTGTCCAGCTGCTCCTAATAACTGTCAATGCTCTAAATACTGTCCGCTGCTTTACATGCTGTCAGCTTGCTCTAATCAATACTGTCACTGCCGCTAATGCTGGCAGCGCTCAATGCTGTCGTGCTGCTCTAATGTGTCATCTCTCGAATGCTTCTTGCTGTGGGGTCGGCTGCTCTAATTCTGTCGTGCTGCTCTAATGACGTCAGCTGCTCTAATGCTGCTTGCTGCTCTAATATGTCCCAGCTGCTCCTAATACTGGTCAGCTGCTCTAATGCTGTCACCTGCTCCTACTGCTGCCAGCTGCTCCTAATACTGTAGCTGCTCTAATGCTGTCCAGCTGCTCTAATACTGTCAGCTGGCCGCTAATGCGTCAGCTGCTCTAATGCGTCATTCTGCTTCGAAGATTCCAGCTGCTCTATGCTGTCAGCTGCTCTATTCTGTCAGCTGTCTAATGCTGTCAGCGCGCTAATAATGTCAGCTGCTCTAATTCTGTCAGCTGCGCTATGCGTCATCGCTCTAATTCTGTCAGCTGCTCTAATGCTGTCAGCTGCTCTAATACTGTCAGCTGCTCTAATACTGTCAGCTGCTCTAATGCTGTCAGCTGCTCTAATGCTGTCAGCTGCTCTAATTCTGTCAGTTTCTCTAATACTGTCAGCTGCTCTAATGCTGTCAGCTGCTCTACTACTGTGTGCTGCTCTAATGTTGTCGTGCTGCTCTAATACTGTCAGATTCTCTAATGCTGTCAGCTGCTCTAATACTGTCAGCTGTTCTAATACTGTCAGCTGCTCTAATACTGTCTGCTGCTCTAATGCTGTCAGTTGCTCTAATGCTGTCAACTGCTCTAATACTGTCAGCTGCTTTAATACTGTCAGCTGCTCTAATGCTGTCAGCTTCTCTAATGCTGTCAGCTGCTCTAATACTGTCAGCTGCTTTATACCTGTCATCTGCTCTAATGCTGTCAGCTGCTCTAATACTGTCAGCTGCTCTAATACTGTCAGCTGCTCTAATAAACTGTCCAGCTGTCTCTACTAATGATGTCACTGCTCTAATATGCTGTCAGCTGCTCTAATACTGTCCAATGCCTACTAATACTGGTCCTCTGCTTTTAATGCTGTCAGCTGCTCTAATACTGTCAGCTGCTCTAATGCGGTCAGCATGCTCTAATGCTGGGGTCGTGGCTCTAATGCTGTCAGCTGCTCTATGCTGTCTTGCCTGTGGGGGTCCGCTGCTCTACTTCTGGTCGTGCTGCTCTATGCTGTGTCTGCGGCTAATACTGTTCCAGCCGTCTCTAATGCTTGTTCAGCTGCTCTAAGGCTGGTCAGCTGCTCTAAGACTGTCAGCTGCTCTAAGCCTGTTCAGCGCTCCAATAACTGTCCAGCTGCGCTAAGCTGTCAGCTGCTCTAATGCTGTCAGCTGCTCTAATACTGTCAGCTGCTCTAATGCTGTCACTGCCTCTATGCTGTCAGCTTCTCTAATGATGGTCGCTGCCGCTAATAACTGTCATCTGCTCTAATGCTGTCCAGCTGCTCTAATGCGTCAGCTGCCTGCTCTAATTCCTGTCAGCTGCTCTAAATGCTGTCCAGCCTGCTCTAATACTGTCAGCTGCTCTAATCCTGTCCAGCTGGCTCTAATGCCTGTACACTGCTCTAACTGCTGTCAGCTGCTCTAATTCTGTCAGTTTCTCTAATACTGTCAGCTGCTCTAATGCTGTCAGCTGCTCTAATACTGTTGTGCTGCTCTAATGTTGTCGTGCTGCTCTAATACTGTCAGATTCTCTAATACTGTCAGCTGCTCTAATACTGTCAGCTGTTCTAATACTGTCAGCTGCTCTAATGCTGTCTGCTGCTCTAATGCTGTCAGTTGCTCTAATGCTGTCAACTGCTCTAATACTGTCAGCTGCTTTAATACTGTCAGCTGCTCTAATGCTGTCAGCTTCTCTAATGCTGTCAGCTGCTCTAATACTGTCAGCTGCTTAATACTGTCAGCTGCTCTAATGCTGTCAGCTGCTCTAATACTGTCAGCTGCTCTAATACTGTCAGCTGCTCTAATACTGTCAGCTGCTCTAATGATGTCACTGCTGCTAAATATGCTGTCAACTGCTGAATACGTCACTTGCTCTAATACGTCAGTCTCTAATATGTCAGCTTGCTCTAACTAATGATTCGCTGCTCTAATGCGGTCAGCTGCTCTAATACTGTCAGCTTGCTCTATACTACTGTCCCGCTGCTCTAATGCTGTCACTTGCTCTAATACTGTCACTGTCTAATGCTGTTGCGCTGCTCTATACTGTTCAGCTGCTCAATGCTGTCGTGCTGCTCTAATGCTGTCAACTGCTCTAATACTGTTGTGCTGCTCTAATGCTGTCAGCTGCTCTAATATTGTCAGCTGCTCTAATGCTGTCAGCTGCTCTAATGCTGTCGTGCTGATCTATTGCTGTCAGCTGCTCTAATACTGTTGTGCTGCTCTAATGCTGTCGTGCTCCTCTAATGCTGTCAGCTGCTCTAATACTGTCAGCTGCTCTAATGCTGTCAGCTGCTCTAATACTGTTTTTTGTCTGCTCTAATGCTGGTCGTCTGCCTAATACTGTCAGTTGCTCTAATACTGTCTGCTGCTCTAATGCTGTCAGCTGCTGCTCTAATACTGTCAGCTGCTCTAATGCTGTCAGCTGCTCTAATACTGTCAGCTGCTCTAATGCTGTCGTGCTGCTCTAATGCTGTCAACTGCTCTAATACTGTTGTGCTGCTCTAATGCTGTCAGCTGCTCTAATATTGTCAGCTGCTCTAATGCTGTCAGCTGCTCTAATGCTGTCCTGCTGATCTAATGCTGTCAGCTGCTCTAATACTGTCAGCTGCTCTAATGCTGTCGTGCTCCTCTAATGCTGTCAGCTGCTCTAATGCTGTCAGCTGCTCTAATGCTGTCGTGCTGATCTATTGCTGTCAGCTGCTCTAATACTGTTGTGCTGCTCTAATGCTGTCGTGCTCCTCTAATGCTGTCAGCTGCTCTAATACTGTCAGCTGCTCTAATGCTGTCAGCTGCTCTAATACTGTTGTGCTGCTCTAATGCTGTCGTGCTGCTCTAATACTGTCAGTTGCTCTAATACTGTCAGCTGCTCTAAATGCTGTCCAGCTGCCTAATACTTGTCATCTGGCTCTAATGGCTGTCAGCTGCTTAATACGTCATCTGCTCTATGTTGTCGTGCTGCTCTAATGCTGTCAACTGCTCTAATACTGTTGTGCTGCTCTAATGCTGTCAGCTGCTCTAATATTGTCAGCTGCTCTAATGCTGTCAGCTGCTCTAATGCTGTCCTGCTGATCTAATGCTGTCAGCTGCTCTAATACTGTTCAGCTGCTCTAATGCTGTCGTGCTCCTCTAATGCTGTCAGCTGCTCTAATACTGTCAGCTGCTCTAATGCTGTCAGCTGCTCTAATACTGTTTTGTGCTGGCGCTAAATGCCTGTCGTGCTGCTTAATCCTGTCAGCTGCTCTAACTGTCTTGCTGTGGGGTCGCTGCTCTAATTCTGGTCGTGGCTGCTCTAATGCTGTCGTGCTGCCTAATACTCGTCTGCTCTATATGCCGTCAGCTGCTTCTAATGCTGTCGTGCTGCTCTAATTCTGTCAGCTGCTCTAATACTGTCAGCTGCTCTAATGCTGTCAGCTGCTCTAATACTGTCAGCTGCTCTAATGCTGTCAGCTGCTCTAATACTGTCAGCTGCTCTAATACTGTCAGCTGCTCTAATACTGTCAGCTGCTCTAATACTGTCAGCTGCCTCCTAAGCTTTCAGCTTGCTCTAATGCTGGCAGCTCTCTAATAACTGTCAAATGCTCTAAAGACTGTCGCGCTGCTTTAATGCTGTCTCTGCCTCTACTACTGTCAGCTGGCTCTAATGCTGTCAGCTTCTATAATGCTGTCCCGTGCTGCTCTAATGCTGTCACTGCTCTAAGCTGTCTTGCTGGGGTTCGTCTGCTCAATTCGGGTCGTGCTGCTCTTAAATGCGGTCGTGCTGCTCTAAGACGGTCGTCTGCTCAATGACGTCAGCTCCCTCTAATGCTGTCGTGCTGGCTCTAATACTGTCAGCTGCTCTAATATGTCACTGCTCTATGCTGTCAGCTGCTCGAATGCTGTCAGGCTGCTCTAATACGGTCAGCTGCTCTAATCGTCCGCTGCTCAATACTGTCCAGCTGCGCTAATGCGGTCAGCTGCGTCTAATGCGTCCGCTTGTCTCTATACTGTCAGCTGGCCTCTAATGCTGTCAGCTGCTCTACTCTTCCGCTGCTCTATCTGTCAGCTGGTCTAATGCTGTCAGCTGCTCATAATGCTGTCAGCTGCTCTAATTCTGGTCAGCTGCCTAATGCCTGTCCGCTGTTCTAATACGTCAGCTGCTCTAATCACTGGTCACTGCTCTAATGCGTCACTGCCTCTAATCTGTTCAGCTGCTCTAATTTCCTGTCCAGTTTTCTCTAATACGCCGCTGCTCTAATGCTGTCGAGCTGCTCTAATACTGTTATCTGCTCTAATGTTGTCGTGCTGCTCTAATACTGTCAATTCCTCTAATACTGTCAGCTCGCTAAGACTGCAAGCTGTTCAAACTGTCAGCTGCTCTAATGCTTTCTGCTGCTTCTAATGATGCTGGTCAGTTACTCTAATGCTGTCAACTGCTCTAATCCTGTCAGCTGTCTAAGACCTGTCCGGCTCTATGTGTCTGCTGCTCTAATGCTGTCAGTTGCTCTAATGCTGTCAACTGCTCTAATACTGTCAGCTGCTTTAATACTGTCAGCTGCTCTAATGCTGTCAGCTTCTCTAATGCTGTCAGCTGCTCTAATACTGTCAGCTGCTTTAATACTGTCAGCTGCTCTAATGCTGTCAGCTGCTCTAACTAATACTGTCAGCTCCTAATACTGTCACTCTTGAATACTGTCAGCTGCTCTAATGATGTCAGCTGCTCTAATGCCGGTCAACTGTCTCTAATAACTGTCAAAAGCTGCTCTAATACTGTCAGCTGCTCTAATACTGTCAGCTGCTCTAATACTGTCAGCTGCTCTAATACTGTCAGCTGCTCTAATGCTGTCAGCTGCTCTAATACTGTCAGCTGCTCTAATGCTGTCACTGCTCTAATACTGTCAGCTGCTCTAATGCTGTCGTGCTGCTCTAATGCTTTCAGCTGCTCTAATACTGTCGTGCTGCTCTAATGCTGTCAGCTGCTCTAATATTGTCAGCTGCTCTAAGGCTGTTCAGCTGCTCTAATGCTGTCCTTGCTGATCTATTGCTGTCCGCTGCCTAATCTGTTGTGCGGCTCTAATGCTGTGTGCTCCTCTAAGGCTGGCAGCTGCTCTATGCTGTCAGCTGCCTATGCTGTCAGCTGCTCTAATACTGTTGTGCTGCTCTAATGCTGTCGTGCTGCTCTAATACTGTCAGTTGCTCTAATACTGTCAGCTGCTCTTAATGCTGTCAGCTGCTCTAATACTGTCAGCTGCTCTAATGCTGTCAGCTGCTCTAATACTGTCAGCTGCTCTAATAATGTTGTCCGTGCTGCTCTAATGCTGTCAACTGCTCTAATACTGTTGTGCTGCTCTAATGCTGTCAGCTGCTCTAATATTGTCAGCTGCTCTAATGCTGTCAGCTGCTCTATGCTGTCCTGGCTGACTCTATCTGTCAGCCTGCTCTAATACTGTCGCTGCTCTAATGCTGTCGTGCTCCTCTAATGCTGTCAAGCTGCTCCAATACTGTCAGCTGCTCTAATGCTGTCAGCTGCTCTAATACTGTTGTGCTGCTCTAATGCTGTCGTGCTGCTCTAATCCTGTCAGCTGCTCTAATGCTGTCTTGCTGTGGGGTCGCTGCTGCTAATTCGGTTTGCTGCTCTATCTGTCCGTCTGTCTAATACTGTCCCCTGCTGCTCTAATTGCCGTCACTGCTCTATGCTGTCGTGCTGCTCTAATTCTGTCAGCTGCTCTAATACTGTCAGCTGCTCTAATGCTGTCAGCTGCTCTAATACTGTCAGCTGCTCTAATGCTGTCAGCTGCTCTAATACTGTCAGCTGCTCTAATACTGTCAGCTGCTCTAATACTGTCAGCTGCTCTAATACTGTCAGCTGCTCTAATGCTTTCAGCTGCTCTAATGCTGTCAGCTGCTCTAATACTGTCAAATGCTCTAATACTGTCCGCTGCTTTAATGCTGTCAGCTGCTCTAATACTGTCAGCTGCTCTAATGCTGTCAGCTGCTATAATGCTGTCGTGCTGCTCTAATGCTGTCAGCTGCTCTAATGCTGTCTTGCTGTGGGGTCGGCTGCTCTAATTCTGTCGTGCTGCTCTAATGCTGTCGTGCTGCTCTAATACTGTCGTGCTGCTCTAATGACGTCAGCTGCTCTTTCTGTCGTGGCTGCTAGGTCGTGCTGCTCTACTACTGTCACGGCTCGAAACTGTACTGCTCTAGATGCCTGTCAGCTGCTCTAATGCGTCAGCTGCTCTAATACTGTCAGCTGCTCTAATACTGTCAGCTGCTCTAATACTGTCAGCTGCGCTAATGCTGTCAGCTGCTCTAATGCTGTCAGCTGCTCTAATACTGTCATGCTGCTCTAATGCTGTCAGCTGCTCTAATGCTGTCCAGCTGCTCTAATACTGTCAGCTGCTCTAATGCTGTCAGCTGCTCTAATGCTGTCAGCTGCTCTAATACTGTCAGCTGCTCTAATGCTGTCAGCTGCTCTAATGCTGTCAGCTGCTCTAATACTGTCAGCTGCTCTATCTGTCCAAAGCCTGTCTAATGCTGTCAGCTGCTCTATCTGAATTCGGTCCAGTTTCTCTAATACTGTCAAAGCTGCTCTAGTTCTGTCATCTGCTCTTTCATACGGTTTTCATATGGTTTTGAACTATTCTGCAGTGCTTACACTCTTAGCTAATGGTCTGAAGACAGAAGTGTGTTTCACAACAAATATTATATAACTTTGCATATTTTTTAATATGTTGGGAGAAGTATATGGTTGTATTAGGACCATAACCATGCTATCAGTTTCGTGCCCGTCCTGGAACCCTAGGTTAGGGGTGATGAGTTCTGATCTGGAGAGTTTTGTGTGCGTCTGCGTGTGTAAGCGTGTGTGTGTGTGCACACGTGTGTGTGGGGTGTGTGTGTGTGTGTGGTGTGTGTGTGTGTGATGGTTGTGTGTGTGTGTGGTGTGTGTGTTGTTCGTGCGTGCCTGTGTGGTGTGTGTGTGTTTGTGAGGTGTGTGCGTGCGTGCGTGGTGTGTGTGTGTGCGCATGTGTGTGTGGTGTGTGTGTGCGTGCGTGCGTGCCTGTGTGGTGTGTGTGTGTGTGTGTGTGTGTGTGTGTGTGTGTGCGTGCGTGCCTGTGTGGTGTGTGTGTGTGTGTGTGTGGTGTGTGTGTGTGTGTGTGTGTGTGTGTGTGTGTGTGTGTGTGTGTGTGTGTGTGTGTGCGTGCCTGTGTGGGGATCAGGAGGATGATTAGTGTCAGGCAGGGTGCCAGGGGTGTAGTGGAGCCCCCCTGTCATCAAACAGTCATTCTAGACTAGACCTCTCACCGTCCCAGAGGACCCCATCTAGCACCTGCTGTCCCCATTGATGTATGCAGGCTGCTGTCTGTCCCACAGACACACTGGCTACATTCAGCTCATTTCATTTCACACACCCCACCACACGCAGAATACTAAGTGTATGAGTTATACAATAAACACCACGCTTACACACACATTTCAAGCAATATTTAAAGTTACGGGAATAGTATTCAAACCCACAGCCATATAGATATCCAATGCATGTGTATTGTCCAATTACAGCCTTGACAGGCGTGTCCCCAGGGTAACAGCCATGACCATTTCGGCTGGTTAGCCGTGAGAAAACACGTGTTTCCTGTCAAACGGAACAAACCAAGTGAGAAGCAGACGGTGCTCGGGTGGATAGGTTCCACAGCCCGGATTGTGGCGGAGGTTTATTTCTGCTGCTGATTGAAAAAAGGTCTGTGTCTTTTCCTATAGGGCCTAATCATTCTGTACAGAGATATGGTCCATGAGATATGGTCCATTGCCGTTGAAACGTTTTGATGATATCTAAAGCAATATACAAATTGAGAGGGGAACACTATTACATACATTATTATTATTATAAATGATTGTTCAGTAAAAACTCAGACCTTATGTTGTTACAGGTGCACAGAGGAGAAAAACTCAATGTTTTGAAAAATAAACTATGGATCTGTAATTCATTTAGATTTGATTAGCACAAGGTCATTTGTTCAGGTCAAAATGGTTCCGTCTGTTACAGAAGTGTTATAGATAGATTATCGACCTCTGGCCAGTATCAGAAATGATGTTGAGGTCGGGAACATAAAGTATTATTTTGTACCTCTAGCAGTCTTTATACAGTAGACTAAGGTGCATGACATCAGGGTTATGAGTTTGTAAATACAGGATCTGAAGGGGCTGATTTGCACTTGTGTCTGTCACAGAGAGTAATCTGGTTGCTCCCCTTACATCCCTGCCTTCACAAGACCCTTCGTTGTTGGTCCACAGCCAGTCCTGCTTCTTTTTCCAAAGACTACTTAACTGTGCTCTCAGACGTATCTTTGTGAGAAGAGTCAGTCGCGACAGTGTCTCCAAGGTGATCTAGGTTTGTAATCTCCAGATAGCTTTCAGATTGCTGTCCAGTGCCCACCACTCCCCGAGTCAATAGTCTCCCCAGTTCAGTCTACACTCTGGAGAATCCTCCATTGATCTACTAACGAGCAATGAGAGAAACTGGAGATGGAGGAGATTGATTAAATAAAATAAAATACAGTTTCATTCGTCACGTGCTTCGTAAACAACAAGTGTGGACTAACAGTGAAATGCTTACTTACGGGTCCTTACCCAACAACGCAGAGAGAAAGAAAATTGAGAAATAATAGAAAAGTAAAAGATGAAATAACAAAAGTAACGATAACTTGGCTATATACACGGGGTACCAGTACCGAGTCGATGGGTGCGAGGTCATTGAGGTAGATATGTCCATACAACTAGGAATAGAGTGACAGATAAAGAGTAGCAGCAGCGTATGTGATGAGTCAATGAAAATGTAGTGCAAAAAGCGTCAGTGCAGATAGTCCGGTTAGCTATTTGGTTAACTATTTAACTAACTATTTAGCAGTCTTATGGCTTGGGGGGTAGAAGCTGTTCAGGGTCCTGTTGGTTCCAGACTTGGTGCATTGGTACCGCTTGCCGTGCGTTAGCAGAGAGAACAGTCTATGACTTGGGTGTCTGTAGTCTTTGACAGGGCCTTCCTCTGACGCCGCCTGGTATAGAGAGGACCTGGATGACAGGGAGCTCGGCCCCAGTGATGTACTGGGCTGTACGCACTACCCTCTGTAGCGTCTTGCGGTCGGATGCCAAGCAGTTGCCATAGCAAGCGGTGATGCAGCCAGTCAAGATCCTCTCAATGGTGCAGCTGTAGAACTTTCTGAAGATCTAAGGGCCAATGCCAAATCTTTTCAGCCTTCTGAGGGGGAAGAGGCGTTGTCGTGCCCTCTTCACGACTGTGTTGGTGTGTTTGGACCATGATAGATCCTTAGTGATGTGGACACATAGGAAGTTGAATTTCTCGACCCGCTCCACTCAATGTCAATGGGGCTGTGCTCGGCCCTCCGTTTCCCATAGTCCACAATCAGCTCCTTTGTCTTTCTGACGTTGAGGGAGAGGTTGTTGTCCTGGCACCACACTGCCAGGTCTCTGACCTCCTTCCTATAGGCTGTCTCATTGTCATCGGTGATCAGGCCTACTACTACCGCGTCGTCAGCAAACTTAATGATGGTGTTAGAGTCGTCCGTGGCCATGCAGTCGTGGGTGAACAAGGAGTACAGGAGGGGACTGAGCATGCACCCCTAAAGTGCCCCGGTGTTGAGGGTCAGCGTGGCGGATGTGTTGTTGCCTATCCTCAATACCTGGGGGGCGGCCCGCCAGGAAGTCCAGGATCCAGTTGCAGAGGGAGGTGTTCAGTCCCAGGGTCCTGAGTTTAGTGATGAGACTTGGAGGGCACTATGGTGTTGAACGCTGAGCTGTAGTCAATTAACAGCATTGTGACATAGGTGTTCCTCTTGTCCATGTGGGAAAGGGCAGTGTGGAGTGCAATAAAGATTGCGTCATCTGTGGATCTGTTGGGGCGGTATGCGAATTGGAGTGGGTCCAGGGTGTCTGGGATGATGGTATTGATGTGAGCCATGACCAGCCTTTCAAAGCATTTAATGGCTACAGATGTGAGTGCTACAGGGCGATAGTCATTTAGACAGATTACCTTGGAGTTCTTGGGCACAGGGACTATGCCCAAACATATAGATATTACAGAATGGGTCAGGGAGAGGTTGAAAATATCAGTGAAGACACTTGTCAGCTGGTCAGCAAATGCTCTGAGTACGTGTCCTGGTAATCCGTCTGGCCCTGCGGCCTTGTGAATGTTGACCTGTTTAAAGGTCTTACTCATATCTGCTACGGAAAGTGTGATCAAACAGTCATCCGGAACAGCTGGTGCTCTCATACATGGTTCAGTGTTGCTTGCCTCGAAGCGAGCATGGAAGACATTTAGCTCGTCTGGTAGGCTGGCGTCACTGGGCAGCTTCCCGTTGTAGTCTGTAATAGTTTTCAAGCCCTGCCACATCATAGACTGTTCTCTCTGCAACTCCTGGCTTGGTTTCCCTTTGTAATCTGTGATAGTTTGCCAGACCTGCCACATCTGACGAGTGTCAGAGCCGGTGTAGAAGGATTCGATCTTAGTCCTGTATTCACTGTTTGATGTTTCGTCGGAGGGCGTAGTAGGATTTCTTATAAGTGGCAGCTCTAGCCTTTAACTCAGTGCGGATGTTGTGTGTAATCTATGGCTTCTGGTTGAAATATGTACGTACGGTCACTGTGGGGACGACGTTGTCGATGCACTTATTAATGAAGCCGGTGACTGATGTGGTATACTCCTCAATGTTATTGGATGAATCCTGGAACATATTCCAGTCTGTGCTAGAGAAACAGTCCTGTAGCTTAGCATCAGCTTCATCGGACCTCTTCTGTATTGAGCGAGTCACTGGTACTTCCTGTTTGAGTTTTTGCTTGTAAGCAGGAATCAGGAGGATAGAGTCATGGTCAGATTTGCCAAATGGAGGGTGAGGGAGAGCTGTGTATGCGTTTCTGTGTGTGGAGTAAAGGTGATCTAGAGTTTTTACACCTGTAGTTGTACACTTGACATGCTGGTAGAAATGAGGTAAAACGGATTTCAGTTCATTAAAATCACTGGCCACTAGGAACGTCGCCTCTGGATGAGCGTTTCTTGTTTTCTCATGGCCCTATACAGCTCGTTGAGTGTGGTCTTAGTGCCAGCATTGGTTTGAAGATTAGAACATATTAGGAAAAAAAATATTAGAACAGGTGGTTAACCAGAAACAGTTCAGCTTTCTCTCAGACTAATATGTCTTCCCTCAGACTAATATGTCTTCCCTCAGACTAATATGTCTTCCCTTAGAATAATATGTATTCCCTCAGACTAATGTCTTCCCTCAGACTAATATGTCTCTCAGACTAATATGTCTTCCCTCAGACTAATATCTCTTCCCTCAGACTAATATGTCTTCCCTCAGACTAATATGTCTTCTCTCAGACTAATATATTTCTTCCCTCAGACTAATATGTCTTCCCTCAAACTAATATGTCTTCTCTCAGACTAATATGTCTTCCCTCAGAATAATATGTCTTCCCTCAAACTAATATGTCTTCCCTCAGACTAATATGTCTTCCCTCAGAATAATATGTCTTCCCTTAGAATAATATGTATTCCCTCAGACTAATATGTCTTCCCTCAAACTAATATGTCTTCTCTCAGACTAATATGTCTTCCCTCAGACTAATATGTCTTCCCTCAAACTAATATGTCTTCCCTCAAACTAATATGTCTTCCCTCAGACTAATACGTCTTCCCTTAGACTAATATGTCTTCCCTTAGAATAATATGTCTTCCCTCAGACTAATATGTCTTCCCTCAGACTAATATGTCTTCCCTCAGAATAATATGTCTTCCCTCAGACTAATACGTCTTCCCTCAGACTAATATGTCTTCCCTCAGAATAATATGTCTTCCCTCAGACTAATACGTCTTCCCTCAGACTAATATGTCTTCCCTCAAACTAATATGTCTTCCCTCAGACTAATATGTCTTCCCTCAGACTAATATGTCTTCCCTCAGACTAATATGTCTTCTCTCAGACTAATATGTCTTCCCTCAGACTAATATGTCTTCCCTCAGACTAATATCTCTTCCCTCAGACTAATATGTCTTCCCTCAGACTAATATGTCTTCCCTCAGACTAATATGTCTTCTCTCAGACTAATATATTTATTCCCTCAGACTAATATGTCTTCCCTCAAACTAATATGTCTTCTCTCAGACTAATATGTCTTTCCCTCAGACTAATATGTCTTCCCTCAGACTAATATGTCTTTCCCTCAGACTAATATCTCTTCCCTCAGACTAATATGTCTTCCCTCAGACTAATATGTCTTTCCCTCAGACAGTCAGCGGCTCTGTGGGATGAGCTATTGAGAAGGTTCTGAGACTTCATTCAGTGCTTTAACCCAACGGGCAAAGCTGGTTGAAATTATGTCATTACAGCCAGTTTACACCAATTTCAACCAATTAACATTAATCTGGTTGAAAGTATGTAATTTCAAACAGTATTGCCCCCTGGGAAGAACTTCGGATGAGAACACAGGAAGGAAAGGAAAATAAATGACTATTGTTTAGATATTTCTTTATAAAATGATTTGAGCATTTATATATATAACACTTTTTTGACATCAACAAACCTCTCCAATAAACACAATATTATCAGGACCCATACAATCACATTTATAATTTATACATAAACGTCGGACTCAAAGCCCAAATGTAGCAACATTCTTCAGTACTTTTTCAGTATTTGTATATATTTTTAACACCCTTGCAGAGAATTCATTATTATTACGTTCAGCAAACAATAAGGAAAAGAATGGACGTCGCATCGACGAAGATTCATTCAAGCCAATGAACGTTCATGATAATTCAGTGGGTTATTACACAAATGCCATATCCTCTCAAAAGGTAGTTTTCTCACTACTGGCAAGGAAAGAAATAAAGACATATCAAGATTAAAACAACGTTCAATTGTTTAGATTTAAAATGTTATAATCGTCCTCTGCATTATAAAGCAGTGCTGTAATCTGCATTATAAAGCAGTGTTGTAATTGATATTTTTCCTGACGCCAGCGATTTATTTCACATAGACTTTATGTTGTTATTTGTCACAACTCCAAAAAAAATAACTACAGTTTGATACAGCAAGCCAGTGTTATACAAGTCTACATAACTGAAATTGGATGGGGATAGTAGCGACCGTTGCATGGGGAATTATTGCAATGCACATCAAACACAGTTGCTCAATCAATGATGCCCTTGAGAGAAAGTTCACCTTCACGCGTAGAAATAGAACACCAGTCCAAGATGGCCACCCCTGTAGCCAATGTTCATTCTAGAATTCTAGTGTAATTCTGTGCTTACACCTCAATCATGATATATTTTTTTTGGGTCTCTCACGGATACCATGATATGAACATAAAGGTCCACGTTATCACTGGTATGGCACTAGACATATTATTACAAAACGAAGCAGTGAAAGATATGAGGACTATCAGTGGGCTATGAAAAAGCTGTATCAGAAACATTGATTTGAGCAAATTCATGCAACAACGCACATATAAATATTACATTGAGTTCCACTTCACACACACACACACACACACACACACACACACACACACACACACACGCTAGTTTGAGTCTTTTCCATAGTCGTTTAGGCCTTACTCAAGAACAAGACTTCGTTTTGTACGCAGATCAGACAACTCCCTGAAAAGATTCTGTCCGTGAAAAATATGGCCTTTTACATCAATGTATCACACAGATCGACGGGCCAAATCCACAATAGTCTCACAGAAACAGTATATATAAAGTACATAAAATGCCATTGATAAGAAATATTATAATATCTATTTATTAATTATTTTTTATTTTTTATTTTTTAAATACTTACAGGTATCAGTGCAATCAGAAAGTGGTATTTCAGACAAGGTTTTAGACCTATGATGTTCACAATATCTGGCTCATTTGTTGTTTCAAGTACATTTTTATGAGGTTAGGGAGCCTTAAAGATATAATAACTAGGCCTACAATTTCCCTGAAACTGCTAGGAGTGAAGAATCTAGATGGGTGAGATGGGGATTATATCACAATCTATTACAGATTGCACTGCATTGCCATGAACTGGAAATATATGTTACACTGATATTTTAACCTGCTTGTGTGGAACCAACGCGTGATTTATTTTTTTTGCTCAATATACGTAAATATTTTACATACAGTATCTACTTTTTATGCTAATTTGTGCAAACTCAACACAAGGTATTTCTCCCCTAGAATTAATCACCTCTAGATGCTCTCTAAAAACACCCCAAAAATAAGAGCCAGAGAGCAAAGAAGCGTAGCCAGAGATAGATCCGATCCAGAATGCAGCTCTCACAGCCAAGAGGCGATCTATCTCTCTATCTCTCTCTCTCATACTCTGCTCTCTCTCTCTATCATCTCTCCCCCCCCCCTCTCTCTCTTCTCTCTCTTTAGTGGGTGAACCTCCCCCTCGCGTGGTCCCAGATCTGTTTGTGCCGTGGTCGTTGTAGGAGTTGTCTATGGTCATTGTAGGAGTTTGTGCAAGACAGCACAAACAGATCAGAAACCAGGCTAGAACACGCCACCGCTGCCATAACATGATTATATCTGGGGCCGTATGTATCAAGCATCTCAGAGTAGGAGTGCTAAACTAGGATCAGCCACCCTGTATATTAAATATTATTCATTATGATATAAAAGGCTAACCTGATCCAAAATCAGCACTTCTACTCTGATACGCTCGATACGCCCGACCCTGTTCTGTGAGCAGTCTCAATCTGCCCAGGTCTGTCCGGCTGGTTCCTCCTCTACTTTCTCCCAGCTGTCTGGGGCCACCCAGCCTCCGTTGAGCCCAGTTGTAGTGGCCCCGTAACTCTTCCCTGCCCCTATTGCCGCCATGCCACCACTATAGCCCTGTGTGATGTCACCCGTCTCCTCTGCCAGCTCGTCCTCGTCGATGAAGCCACACTTCTCGTCGCTGGTCAGCTCCGGGTCGGCCCACGGCTGCTTCTCGCCCGACGCAAAGATCCCGTAGAAAATGACCCCTCCGTAGTGAACCAGGGCAGCGATGAGGAACACCCACTGCCACTCCTCTCGAGTCTAGAGACAGGAAGTGATGCCAGAACACACAGGAAATGGGAGCTCTGGTGAGTAAGATTTCAAATGTGATTATAACAGGACAAATAAACTTGAACTTGAACTTCTGTTGGCGTGAAGGAACATACTTTGTCTATACATGGTAAACCATAACAATTATAGTGGTGTATTGTGGTTAACCAGTTGGGAATTGTACAACATTTAAGTCACCAGCCGCAACTGTTAAGCACATACCCAAAAAACGACTAGCTTTCTGAAACAGAATGTGCACCTTGTTTTTGGTCATGGCCCCCACGATTAGAGGGCAAACCATCCCTGACAGGGTTCCCACACCGTTAGATATACCCATCAGGATACTGGCGTAGCGGGGGGCGATATCCAGGTGGTTCACATTGAAACCTACAGAGTACATCGTTTTAATGAAAATGGTCAAGAAAGATCAACAGTGCAGTGTATGTGATTTTAAAATCAGAATTTTAGGTTGAGTGAACACACAATTCAACCAGATCATTTATTCTACCTTTATTTGCATATTTGTGCCTTTTTGAGTGAATTGTAGTTACCACCCCATGACTGTGTTTGTTAGCGACAGAGACATGGTTGTTGTATTCAATGCCTTTCGGTCCTGTAGCGTTCACCAAGTGAGTGTCCAAGTGAACGTGTAGCGTTGTTATCTTTCAAATTAAAAAATGTATGACACAAGATTTGAAACAGTATATCAGAATACCTTTATTTGAGGGTTCAGTTACCCCCTAACACAGTGGTCTGAAACGCCACATCAAGCTTGCAAAGTCATGTGTAGTTCCAACAATTGGAACTTTTAATCATCCGCAACCTGCATTGAGAATGACTGCCGGGGTAGGGAAGATTGATTATTAAGACTACCTAAATCATATCAACTGGAAAAGCCATATACTGAAACAAACTTTTTTGAAAATCAACCTGCGATAGAGCATGCTGGGAAATATGATAATGATGTGAGTGGTTTGGAGCAAACATGAATTTGTAATTTTACTCAACAAGCTTGTTCAAGTTTAGCTCACTTCGAGCAGAGTTTGTTGCGTAAACAAACTAACACATTATCTCAAATTCTTGTCCATTTGAAGTCCACTCAATTCACAGAATAACGCGGATTAAGCAATTGTTAAAGGTTGTATTTATTTTTATTTTTTGTGAACGCAGAAATACTGCCTTTGAAAGGTGCATACCCGACAAAGCGCGAAATGATCAAATCCCGGCCTAAAAGAGAGTGTTCAACTTTTAATTGTTTGCAAATCTTTAAAATGTTCTAGTACTCACCTGATATAGCGAAGCCACTGAAGCCGACAGCCATGACCAGGAAAGAGATGGCCACACCCTTGGTGTGAGAGAAACCAACCACAAGAAGCAAGGTGGCCTCCATTCCAAACCCTGCACACAGGCAACAACACACAGACACAGCATTGGTCATTGCCTACCTTTGACCATTTGCATGACATTTTAGTCATTTAGCAGATGCTCTTATCTAGAGTGACTTTCAATCAGTAGGTATAGTAAAACAACCTCATATCACAACCATTGCAAGTGAAACCCACTTTAAACAAGTCACTATCTGCAAAATCAGTGCAAGCAAGAGTAAAGGAAATCCCTATTACTGTTAGTGCGCTTCTTGGTGACCTACAGCCTAGTTATTATCCTTGGTGACCTACAGCCTAGTTATTATCCTTGGTGACCTACAGCCTAGTTATTATCCTTGGTGACCTACAGCCTAGTTATTATCCTTGGTGACCTACAGCCTAGTTATTATCCTTGGTGACCTACAGCCTAGTTATTATCCTTGGTGACCCTACAGCCTAGTTATTATCCTTGGTGCCACCTACAGCCTAGTTATTATCCGTGGATCACCTACAAGGCCTTTATCCTTGGTGACAAGCCTAGTTATTATCCTTGGTGACCCTACAGCCTAGTTATTATCCTTGGTGACCTACAGCCTAGTTATTATCCTTGGTGACCTACAGCCTAGTTATTATCCTTGGTGACCTACAGCCTAGTTATATCCTTGGTCACCTACAGCCTAGTTATTATCCTTGGTACCTACAGCCTAGTTATTACCTTGGTGACCTACAGCCTAGTTATTATCCTTGGTGACCTACAGCCTAGTTATTACCTTGGTGACCTACAGCCTAGTTATTAACCTTGGTGACCTACAGCCTAGTTATTATCCTTGGTGACCTACAGCCTAGTTATTATCATTGGTGACCTACAGCATAGTTATTATACCTTGGGACCTACAGCCTAGTTATTATCCTTGGGACCTACAGCCTAGTTATTATCCTTGGTGACCTACAGCCTAGTTATTAACCCTTGGTGACCTACAGCCTAGTTATTATCCTTGGTGACCTACAGCCTAGTTATTATCCTTGGTGACCTACAGCCTAGTTATTATCCTTGGTGACCTACAGCCTAGTTATTATCCTTGGTGACCTACAGCCTAGTTATTATCCTTGGTGACCTACAGCCTAGTTATTATCATTGGTGACCTACAGCCTAGTTATTATCCTTGGTGACCTACAGCCTAGTTATTATCCTTGGTGACCTACAGCCTAGTTATTATCCTTGGTGACCTACACTCCTAGTTATTATCCTTGGTGACCTACAGCTATATTATCCTTGGGTGACCTACAGTCTAGTTTATTTCCTTGGTGACCTATCAGCCTAATTATTATCCTTGGTGACCTCAACCTAGTTTTATTATCCTTGGTGAACCTACGCCTATTTTATCCTTGGTGACGCTACAGCTAGTTATTATCCTTGTGACCTACAGCCAGTTTATTATCCCTTGGTGACCTACAGCCTAGTTTTATCCTTGGTGACCTACAGCCTAGTTATTATGACTTGGTGACATACACGTAGTTATTATCCTTGGTGACCTACAGCGTAGTTTTTTATTATCCTTGGTGACCTACAGCATAGTTATTATCATTGGTGACCTACAGCCTAGTTATTATCCTTGGTGACCTACAGCATAGTTATTATCCTTGGTGACCTACAGCGTAGTTATTATCCTTGGTGACGTGGATCAGCGATGTTCTGGGTGTTGAATGTGTTATGAATGCGTTATGAACAGGTTATGAATGTGTTATGTATAGGTTATGAATGTGTTATGAAGAGGTTAGGAATGTGTTATGAAGAGGTTATGAATGTGTTATGAACAGGTTAGGAATGTGTTATGAAGAGGTTATGAATGTGTTATGTATAGGCTATGAATGTGTTATAAAGAGGTTAGGAATGTGTTATGAAGAGGTTATGAATGTGTTATGTATAGGTTAGGAATGTGTTATAAAGCGGTTATGAATGTGTTATGAACAGGTTATGAATGTGTTATGAACAGATTAGGAATGTGTTATGTATAGGTTAGGAATGTGTTATAAAGAGGTTAGGAATGTGTTATGAACAGGTTATGAATGTGTTATGAACAGGTTAGGAATGTGTTATGTATAGGTTATGAATGTGTTATGAACAGGTTATTAATGTGTTATGTATAGGTTATGAATGTGTTATGTATAGGTTATGAATGTGTTATGTATAGGTTATGAATGTGTTATGTATAGGTTATGAATGTGTTATGAACAGGTTATGAATGTGTTATGAACAGGTTATGAATGTGTTATGTATAGGTTATGAATGTGTTATGTATAGGTTATGAATGTGTTATGTATAGGTTATGAATGTGTTATGAACAGGTTATGAATGTGTTATGAAGTCCTTATGTATCTAATCCTTATCTCTACAGTTCATGATCTTCCAGACATGATGGTGGAAGTTGACAGGATGATCTGTATAGATTATGAATGTGTTACAAAGTCTCTATGTAGCCCTTATGAAGTCCTTATGAAGTCCTTATGAAGTCCTTATGTAGCCCTCACCTCCACAGTTCATGATCTTCCTGACGGTGGTAGTAGACAGGATGTTCCTGCTGCGTAGCCAGTCAGCCAGCTGTCCTCCGATGGGCACGATTATGGTCATCACCAAGTGGGGCAGGGCCGACACCATGCCCACCTGACAACACAAACATCAACAATAGGAATAACATTAACGGGCATGATGATGGTCATCAGTAAGTGAGGCAGGGCTGACACCATGCCCACCTGACAACACAAATAGTAAACCATAAACATTTCAAGTTTCAAGTTGACTGTAATTAACATCAACATGGCAGTCAATGCAAACTGACAATCCATGAAATGGCCTATCTAGATACATATTCGTTAAGTGTCAAAGTTCATTTCAGAAGTCTGTTTCCAACATTTGTGTATTTTCTCCTTGTATGTTGTTATGTGTTGAGAACTTTCAAATGCAGATTAGTTTGTCATTCATGGGCTTGACATGTTCCCATGTATCATGATGGGATAATGTATCATGATGGGATAATGTATCATGATGGGATAATGTATCATGATAACAATAACACTGCAGGGTGCGAGGGAGGACAAAACCGAGATATCATCTTTCAAGCTGCACCTCTAAATCCATCCTCCAATATGACAGCTCAAAATGTATATCCCCCAAAAAACAGTGATTCTCCCAGAACAAATCTTAGTACGAGCTTTAACCCCTGACCCCAATATCACACCCCAGGCTATAATTCACACCCCCTGATCCACAAGAGGCCAGAGATCCACCCAGCACCTGAATTACGCCTGTCAGAACTGCCTGAGTTATATCGTCTCCCTGGGAACAACAATCTATTCAAACTATTCATTGCACTACTTTTGATCAGAGCCCTGGTTTAAAGTAGTGCCCCCAATAGGGTTGCCATTTGGGACGCAGACCAGAATGTGTCTGTGTTTGGTGTCTAGGGGACATTTACCCTCAACGTTACGAAGTGGAAATGAAATCCAACACTGGTACTCCGTGCAGCAATTGATATGCCCCCTGTAACACTCGGTGATGTACAATGCATTTGACACAATGGTTCTGATACAACAGATTTTTTTTTATTTGAACGTCTGATGAGTTTTGTCTGCACGGTATGTGTTACACAAATCAAGCCAACTATTCATACCCGGCTGGCATTGTGAGTGAATGGCTCGTCATTTTACCTTGCTGATCTCGAAGCCGAACACCTCCTCGAAGTAGGCTGGCTGGCTGATGAGGAGCAGGTAGAAGGTCCAGCTCCTGCAGAAGTTGGCCACGATGATGGCATAGACGGGCATTGAGGTGAAGAACTTCCTCCACGGAGTCTTGTATTTCTACAGAGCCATAGGTGTAATAGCAGAGCACATGTCAGTTAGTTGGATAGGTGGAGCAGGAGGAGAAGAGAAGGAGAGGAACTCACGCTAGCCGGACCGAATAGTTCTTGACCCTCTCCGATACTCTCCTCGATGTAACGTCTCTCCTCGGCGGTGATGGTGGGGTGAACCTCTGGGCTCTCATAGGACACCAGGATCCAGAACATGTACCAGAACATCCCAAAGCAGCCTAGAGAGAGAGACAGAGAGAGAGAGAGAGAGAGAGAGAGGAGAGAGAGAGAGAGAGAGAGAGAGAGAGGAGAGGAGAGAGAGAAGGAGAGAGAGAGAGAGAGAGAGAAGCAAAAAACTAAAATAGACTATCTTTGTCTCAAAAAGGATCCCCTAGGACAGATGTAGGTATTTTAACTGTGAACAGTGAATTAGCCAGGGTGGTCCACTCAGTACCAATTGGCACTGTTTTTCCAGCTGATGAACTTACCATACAGATAGAAGACGGAGGACCAGCCAGAGTACTGGACCAGGATCCCAGCCAGAGGCATGGCTATCACAGCACCAGCATAGGATCCACAGAAGGACGTGGTGGCCAGACGGCTCCGCTCCAGTGGTGGGGCCCACTTACTCCAGATGCCATGACAGGCTGGGTAGGTCACTCCCTATGGAGGAACACAGAAAATATGGCAATCCTGTTGACCAGACAGACAGACTGGACAGAGAAACGGACAAACCGACCGACCGACAGAGTGGGTCAATGTAGTCCAGTCCAGACGGACAGACAAACAGACGGACAGACAGACTGGGTCATGTAATTCAGTCCTACATTAATTCCTCTCTTATATCCTGACCTTAAAAACGACGTGGACAATTTCCAAATGACTTAATCAAATAGGATTTAATATCTTCAAACAAATATTCAGTATTAAATCCGATTGGGATGAGTCAGTGTATGTAAATGGCACTGACAACTGAGCAGCCAGTTTCTCTCATTAGTCAAATACAAGCAAGATAATTATATCTTATCAAAAACTAACTGACATGACACATCTGAGCTGAACTTTCCTAATCTGGATAAATGGGTTGAGGTGGGACTGTATGCTGTGTCTTACATGGCACTCTATTTGGCCCTGGTCAAAAGTAGTGCACTGCTTAAGGAATAATATATATGGAATAGGGTGTCATTTGAGACTACATATGGAATAAAGTGCCATTTGAGAATATATAAGGAATAAAGTGCCATTTGAGACTATATATGGAATAGGGCACCATTTGAGACTATATATGGAACAGGGTGTCATTTGAGACTATATATGAAATAAAGTGCAATTTCAGACTATATATGGAATAGGGTGCCATTTGAGACTATATATGGAATAGGGTGCCATTTGAGACTATATATGGAATAAAGTGCCATTTGAGACTATATATGGAATAGGGCACCATTTGAGACTATATATGGAATAAAGTGCCATTTGAGACTATATATGGAATAGGGCACCATTTGAGACTATATATGGAATAGGGTGCCATTTGAGACTATATATGGAATAGGGTGCCATTTGAGACTATATATGGAATAAAGTGCCATATGAGACTATATATGGAATAAAGTGCCATTTGAGACTATATATGGAATAGGGCACCATTTGAGACTATATATGGAATAAAGTGCCATTTGAGACTATATATGAAATAGGGCACCATTTGAGACTATATATGGAATAGGGTGCCATTTGAGACTATATATGGAATAGGGTGCCATTTGAGACTATATATGGAATAGGGCACCATTTGAGACTATATATGGAATAGGGTGCCATTTGAGACTATATATGGAATAGGGTGTCATTTGAGACTATATATGGAATAGGGTGCCATTTGAGACTATATATGGAATAAAGTGCCATTAGAGACTATATATGGAATAGGGCACCATTTGAGACTATATATGGAATAGGGTGCCATTTGGGACTATATATGGAATAGGGTGCCATTTGAGACTATATATGGATTAGGGTGCCATTTGAGACATAACCTGAGACTGAGTCAGCCAGGGCAGACTCAAGCTAACGAGCCTACTTCGTTGCTCCCATACATTTTCAATTACTCAGTAAGTGGCACACAATCAACTATTGATAGACACAAATTGCTTGGGCTTGCTGTGGGAGTCACCCTGAAATGCTAATGTTTAATTTGCAGTAATAAGTCGATGCACATGGAGCACAGAGCACAGACACAGACTGCTTCTGTTTCTTTACTGAGGGATGGAGGGATGAAGAGATGGAGAGATGGAGAGATGGAGGGGGATGGAGAGGGATGGAGAGATGGAGAGATGGGGGGGGATGGAGAGGGATGGAGAGGATGGAGAGATGGAGAGATGGAGGGATGGAGGATGGGGATGAGAGATGGAGAGGGATGGAGAGTGGAGAGATGGAGAGATGGGGAGGGGATGGGAGACTGGGCGGGATGGCGAGTGGCGGGATGGAGATGGATGAGTGGGTTGGAGAGATGGAGGATGGAGGATGGCGAGGGCTGGAGCGTGGCTGGAGATGGGGCTGCGAGGCATGGAGTGAGGTGGGAGGTGGAGGGATGGAAGGATGGGCGAGGGGAGGCGGGCGGGGATGGAGAGCTGGAGAGCTGGAGGCGGTGGGGATGGAGAGTGGAGGGGATGGTGCGGATGGAGAGTGGAGGATGGCGGGGTGGGAGAGCCGTGGAGGATGGCGAGGGCTGGAGAGGGATGGAGCGGGCTGGAGACTGGGCATGGCGGGGTGGAGAGTGGAGGCGCATGAGGGTGGAGGCTGAGCGGATGGAGGCTGGAGGATGGAGAGGGATGGAGGGGATGGCGATATGGAGGTGGAGAGTGCGAGTGGCGCGATGCGGGATGGGCGGCTGGAGGGCTGGCGGATGGAGGCTGGCTGTTGGAGCGATAGGGAGGGAGGGAGGATTCTATTCATAGAACAGGAGCATTAAAATGAAAAATAATAATAAAGGAAGGATGATCTTCAGACTGCCGGGGCGGCAGGTAGCTTAGTGGTTAAGAGCGTTGTGCCAGTAACTGAAAGGTCGCTGGTTCTAATCCCCGAGCCGACTAGGTGAAAAATCTGTCGATGTGCCTGTTGAGCAAGGCACTTAACCCTAATTGCTCCTGTAAGTCGCTCTGGATAAGAGCGTCTGCTAAATGACTGTAATGTAAATGATAGTAGTCTTTCACTGCTGCTACATCATCCTTCAGTCGGATAGTATTCTTTCACTGCTGCTACATCATCCTTTCATTCTCTATTTGGTTTGATGATGACGTCACTTTGTTGTCCCGTCTTTTGGTATGTTTCTTTATATGTGAACATCCCTACGTCTCTCCCCCTCCCCCCCATATTTCTCAGGTATGTTTCTTGTTTGCTCTAAAGCTCAGGGTCAGGTATGAAAGAGTCTAAGTGGTTCCCCACAAAAACAGCATCCATTGTATGCAGTTACACGGATAGAACGATGCTGCATTTTAAAGCGTGCACATTTTTAAAAATGCATTATCCGTGTACCTGTGTACACAGTAGACTTCCATGAACACTAATGCTTTAGTGATATGGTATACCGGTCATGTGACCTCTGTGATGATCTTGAATGAACATCAAACGTCTAGAAATAGACACTCTCCATAATACTGAGCCACAACTAGGGCATCCAATAAGAACAGTGCTGCATTCTACAACCAGACCTACAGTATTTAACTGTATTATTGGGAGTAATGGGAAGCAGAGAGGCATCTTAGTTAGCAGCAGAGACGTGTCTTGTGGACCTTTCTCGTGTTATTGATTTGTACATACCTATTGGTTTCTTTTAATGCTGATATGCATAATTAATGACCAGGTCTCCCTTGGGGAATAGGTATTCTGACGTCAGTGGAAGGTTAAACAACGAGTGTGGTGTAGGACACAGAATGCTGTAAGAAATCCCCATCCAACCAAACCAACCAATCAGCAGCCCACGGTTTTACCTCCACCAGACCCTGTAGTATCCTGACGCAGATGACGCAGCGGTAGTCCACCCGAGCCGCGGAGGGGATGAGCATGTTGAGGGTGGACGTCAGGAAGATGGCTAGCCCAAACACTCTATGAACAAAAGGGGAAAACAATTGAAACACTATTTGTAATCCATCCAATCCCAATCCCATACATTAGCTGTCCCTAGCATATCAATTGAATGAATACTGTGCTTTAAACCGAAGTGGACATAAAATACTGTACATGGAATGATGTTCCAACAAAATGGTTTCATTATTATCATATTTCATCTACAGCTAAAATATTCCTGTTTACGCTCTATTTATTCTAACTATCATGCTGGACGTTTAAAACGTAAAATAATCAAGAAATTAGAAAAGAAAGAACCAAACACCTGTAGCATACTGAAATAAAACGTGTTAATTTCAGCTGAAGCTTCGTTTAGGGGTGAAATGAGAAGGTGAGGACAGAGTCTGTCTGCTACAGCAGAAGGTGCTCAGCTGGTCCCTGCTGAATTACACTAAACCAATAGAACATTTCTCATCTCAATCCTGTCTCAATGTGGATAGGAATATAATATAATACATTTACATTTGCATTTTAGTCATTTAGCAGACGCTCTTATCCAGAGCGATTTACAGAATAGAATATTGCCTATTTCCACATACATTATTTTCTTATGGTTGTGTATATAGCCTATAATGTTGTCTAATGAAAGGTGAACATTTAATTTAAAGCAACAATTGGTAATTAAAATTATAGGCCTACTTGTTCATTTTTATATCTTCCTATCTTGTGAACACACGAGTGCACATAACATGTCTCGCATTACTACTACCCGTTGCCATGCCTCCCACCGAAGAAAAAAATAAGATTCGACACGGAAGTCCCGCGGGAGCTCATTATCACGATGAGGCACGAGGAGGCACGCCTCGCCGCCACTAATAGAATCCCCAATATCTGGCGCGAGGTCAGAGCCTAACCCCCCCCCCCCCTCCCCCGCGACACCGCTAAATCCACCCGTCTGCGTCTGACATCCGCATCTGGCTTTAGCAAGTGTCTGCTTCAAACTGAAACTATGTTCTCTGCTTATACATCTCACAGGTAGATAGATGAGAAGCAGCTAGAATTGAACAGGAAGGAATATACTATAATAACTTTATTTGGCCTACTTTTTTCCCAAAGGAAACTTCACTATAGATACATGTTATACTATTTAATATGGTTAAAATCAAATTTTCTGATGACATTTACCTGTTTGCTGCTAGTCGTGAGCATATCCACCCTCCGGGTATTTGTGTGACGATGTAACCCCAGAAGAATGAACCGTGGATCATCCCCACCGTCTCTGGATCCCAGTTGAACTTCGCTTTCTTCCCAAAACCAAACAATAACACGTAGAAACACAAGGGTGAGTTATTCATGAACCATATGCATAACAATGTCCTGATTGTCCTCTTTTTCATAAACATCGACTCAAATTGTGTGAAATGTTTCAAATAATACTGTCATACAGGCGTTCGATTCTTATAAGGTCATTCCAACAAGAATGTTGCTTGGGCCAACAGAAAGGGATGGAAAAAGGATCAAAGTTTGAATTCCAACTCTATTCATTTGCGAATTTAAGTTTGCAAACATTATGCCCTATCCTAAAAGTCGTGATGACTGCGGGGCTTATGTGGGCTATGGTGTCTGTTTGTTGGATGACTCATTCAATTGAAATCGTGCCTCGCTATCTCATATGCAGAAGAAGAGGGGGGCGGGGACTTGGTCATATGGTTCCATTCCAAGTGCCAACCAATTCACTGCCTATATAGCGCACTGCTTTTGACCAGGTCCCATAGGGAATAGTGTGCCATTTGAGGGGCCCTGATCACCATGTTCACTATGTATGGAATAGGGTGCCATTTGAGGGGCCCTAGGGTTCTGGTAAAAAACCAGTTCACTATGTATGGAATAGGGTGCCATTTGGGACGGATTGGCCCCTGATCAAAAGTAGTGCATTATGGAATAGTGTGCCATTTGAAATGCAGAAAATATGATAGGCACCTCTGTGATGACGATCTTGCCGTCCTTGTGCATGGTGCTGTTATTGACCATGCCTACGATAGCCACGCCCAGGTTACACCGGATGCCGAAGGAGATGCAGAATCCGAGGCCGCTCATGATTGCGATGATGTAACGGCGCGGGAGGCCGAAGCACGTGCAGTCACATAAAGGCGGTTTCTTCTCTCGTTGCTCCGACGGCCGTCCGTCCTCCGTTAGCTCGATCACCTCACCTGTCTTCTGACGTTTCTCCACCACCCTTTAGACCAAACAAGCACCAGTAGGACTATTAATAACATCCTTTATTTCCTTGAAAAAAATCCTCCAAATATTTGGCTATTCTTGCAATTATCAGGCCTATTTAAAAGTTATATGGCAAACAGTTTAAATTGAATAGGTCTATAGGCTAAGTTAATTAACAGTAGATAGATAGCTATGGTGAGGAAGAGGGGACATTTCGTTGTATTATAGGGTTAAAAAATAAGGATATATACATTTATTTCATGTAATCCACTTATTTTGAACGTTTGAAGGAATTCTTGAAGATCATTCGATTGGTATGAAAAAAGTGTTAATTCTCTAAATTAGACAGAATTACTTTCTGTTTTTGTCTCTTAAAAAAAATAAACTTGAGAAAAAATATTGTTTTTCTTCAAATATTGAAACTCAATTTCAAATAGCCTGGAAAATTGTAGTAATTTTACTCTGAAGTGCAAATCAAGAGTAGAGTGCTGATGTTATTTGCGATACTATAACAGAGTCCCGTGTAGCTCAGTTGGTAGAGCATGGTGTTTGCAACGCCAGGGTTGTGGGTCCGATTCCCACGGGGGACCAGTATGAAAAAAAAATAATATGTATGCACTCACTAACTGTAAGTCGCTCTGGATAAGGGCGTCTGCAAAATGTAAATTTAAAAATTTTACCATTTAATGTTCCGTTGAACGTTTAATTTCCACCTGTTCTAAGAATGACAGCTTGGCTAAATGAATACAATAAAACGACCTTCATACCGCATTGCAGCAGCACTTACATTTATGCTACATTTGGACATTAGTCTGTGTCGGTATACTGAGAGCTCAATAAGATAACCAATTAAATGTATAAATATCGCGTTTTGAATTTTATTAGATTAAAATGTAAGATGTATCATAACAAATTATAGGCTACTAAATTCGATCGAGGTGATAAGATAAGATTGCATAGGAAAACCAAGAGTCTTTCTGCCAACATTGAATTGTGTGATGTATCACGGCATTACTATTCAGTGGAATGGTTAACATCTCCAACCACAGGGAATAGAAACACTGGAATGAATAAACCACGAAAAAAAAACAGATGTTTAAAAAATAGATGTTTGATTGCTAATAAAATGCAGTGTAAAACATTTTTATTAGCTCTTAAATTGTATATGTGTTTTACAATTTTGTTCCAATCAATCATCAATATTTATAGTGAAAATCACATTATTTTCAGTCACGAAAAACGAAATTAATTAGCCTAAATTATGCTTTTGGAAAGTCATGTGTTTCAATCTAGCCAATTTAGAATGATCATTTTTTTCTATTATTTTAAATGATTCGATCAAAACCTGAATTTAGAAACAATAAATGTGATCACCATGGTAGCCTATATATATCGAGTATTTTCTTCAACGGAGTAGCCTACAATCTTCCTGTAAAAATCTATTCCCTGATTCCAATGCAGTGTCGCATTTTACACCACCACAAAGAACAGAGTGTGTTCCATGACAGTTGATATCAAACAGATCGATTTTGATTAATACTGATGAATATATAATGTAACAGATATCCCCGACCCCTTGTGTCACGACGCGTTCTGTTGCATTAATTATTTAAAACACAACCCTCACTCTCCCGGGAAATAACAGATCCTTAAATATTCGACCACTCTGATATTATTGTGCTTTTCCAATTCCTGTCCTGTTGATAATTCATCTAAAAATATGTGTTTTTCTCTTTTGAATTTAGTCCAGAATCACAGCAACCAATTTGCAAGTGAGATTTATTTTCTCATTGGTTTTTGGTGCAAGTGAGATTTTATTTCTCATGGGGTTTGGGTGCTAGTGAGATTTTTTTCTCATTGCCTGGATGAGACAGGAGGCAATTCACACCTGCATTGCATATGGATATATAGTTTAACATTTCAATTCCCTATTTATTACCGAGGTGAAAAGTAGACAGAGAGTAAGGGGAAGTGTTCGAGATATTTTCTTTACCTGTACAGATGGCCGAAGGTCTTTCCTGCCAAATTCTTCAGCCCTTCTTTACTGGGCGGGAAAGCCCGATGCTTAACGGGTTCGGGTTCGGATTCCATGATTCCAAATTCTTCTTGATTTCAGCTCGATTTCTTTGATATTACGATAAAGAATTCAAATAGGGAATATTGTTAAACATATTTGGTCAAATGTTATTCCGAATTATGTGCCTCTTTCTGGGAAGAAAATCGAGGTTTAGACATCCAATGCCAGGTGTATTGAATGAGCTGAGAAAAAACGATTATATTGCAGAATTAGGCGAACAATCTGATATGGTATGGTTTCACAGTCACAAAACAGCAGTCTGATAAATCTTCCTTTGCCTTATGCAATGTACATCCATTCAGTGCCATCTTGTAGGCTACAGATCCCAGTCAATTGGTAAAAAAAAATTAATAATCACCCTTTTGATAAGGTTTGAAATGTATCCATAATATGATAAGATCAAGAGAGAAAACAACGTCGATGATTATGCGGAAAAGTCCAAAATTGTATGGCTATTTTCCAGTGGAAGAAGCTCCACTCTCCCTTATCTTTCGTGAGGATCTACGGTGAGGCAGGTAGCGGTTAGGAGAACATTCAGCACCACGGAGAGCGAACGGCTGCGCGCGTCCAGTCAGCTGTGTCACGTACCTGTCGACAGCTCCACTCAGCGGCGCGCGATACACAACACATGCGCACACTCCTCTCTCTTCTCTACCAGGGGTTTTCTAGTTGTTGTTTTTTTAACCAATGAGGGTGTGTTCATATTGGCAAGGTTGATGTAGATTAAGTTACACACTTCGTGACTAAAGCATGATTATTGTTTAGCCTGAAAACATAAACGTTTGTCCTCAGTTTAGAGCCTCTGTAGACCCTAGTCAACTTTTCAATTCCTTCCTTTCTCTCCATCTCTCCATCTCTGGCGGTTAACAGAGTGATATTTCAAAGGGCCATTCCAGGGCTCTGGGGGGGGGGGGGGGGGGGGGGGTACTATGGTAACCAGATTACGTGAATCAAGTCCTCTAGGGCAGGGATCATCAACTAGATTCAGCCATGGGCCGATTTTGTCTTGAGCGGATGGTCAGGGGGCCGGAACATATTTACAAATAATTTGTAGACTGCAAATTGACCACAAGAAGCCCAAACAGATATCAAATTTAACTAAATCATAATCGTTTCAAACCCTGCTTACATTTGCATACGATCACATATATCTCTCTATTATGCCTGAGAATATTTTGGAACAGATTTCAAAAATTAAAATCACTTGGAGCTGATTTGCTGGTGTTTTTACAGTATTTTATTATTTATATTTTCGTAGCTCAAAATGCAATTGGAAATATTGCCTTGGAAAACACATGGATGATGAACTAGCTATCTACTAGGGAAACGTAATCACTGGGAATGCAAATAAGAGTGTACTACTTATAGGAACCGCACAGAAGAAGCGTTGCGTTGAAAAGCATGCGGCTGCTTACAGGGCTACAGCAACATCAATGGACACGATAAGATCTGGCTCTCAGAAAAACCCTCAGGACTGATTCAACAGTTTTATTGACGTCTAATTGACTGAGTTATTGAATATGTGCCATGAAAGTGACATGCATAAAATGTCCATGCTCAGTACAAAACAAAGTAACAAACATATACAGATTAAAAAAAATATGTGAGTACAGATCAAAGACAGACAACTGTAGCAAAAATTTATTGAAAAATATCTACATCAGAAACAAAGTTTACACAAATATGCTGCATGCATTCAACTACAGTCGTGGTCAAAAGTTTTGAGAATGACACAAGTATTAGTCTTCACAAAGTTCGCTGCTTCAGTGTTTTTAGATATTTTTGTCAGATGTTACTATGGTATACTGAAGTATAATTACAAGCATTCCATAAGTGTCAAAGGCTTTTATTGACAATTACATTAAGTTTATGCAAAGAGTCAATATTTGCAGTGTTGAACCTTCTTTTTCAAGACCTCTGCAATCCGCCCTGGCATGCTGTCAATTAACTTCTGGGCCACATCCTGACTGATGGCAGCCCATTCTTGCATAATCAATGCTAGGAGTTTGTCAGAATTTGTGGGTTTTTGTTTGTCCACCCGCCTCTTGAGGATTGACCACAAGTTCTCAATGGGATTGTCTGGGGAGTTTCCTGGCCATGGACCCAAAATGTTGATGTTTTGTTCCCTGGGCCACTTTGTTATCACTTTTGCCTTATGGCAAGGTGCTCCATCATGCTGGAAAAGGCATTGTTCGTCACCAAACTGTTCTTAGATGGTTGGGAGAAGTTGCTCTCGGAGGATGTGTTGGTACCATTCTTTATTCATGGCTGTGTTCTTAGGCAAAATTGCACTCACACCTGCCTGCTGCCATTCCTGAGCAAGCTCTGCACTGGTGGTGCCTCGATCCCGCAGCTGAATCAACTTTAGGAGACGGTCCTGGCGCTTGCTGGACTTTCTTGGGCGCCCTGAAGCCTTCTTCACAACAATTGAACCTCTCTCCTTGAAGTTCTTGATGATCCGATAAATGGTTGATTTAGGTGCAATCTTACTAGCAGCAATATCCTTGCCTGTGAAGCCCTTTTGTGCAAAGCAATTATGATGGCACGTGTTTCCTTGCAGGTAACCATGGTTAACAGAGGAAGAACAATTATTTCAAGCACCACCCTCCTTTTAAAGCTTCCAGTCTGTTATTCTAACTCAATCAGCATGACAGCCTTGTCCTCGTCAACACTCTCACCTGTGTTAACGAGAGAATCACTGACATGATGTCAGCTGGTCCTTTTGTGGCAGGGCTGAAATGCAGAGGAAACGTTTTTTGGGATTAACTTCATTTTCAAGGCAAAGAGGGACTTTGCAATTCATTGCAATTCATCTGATCACTCTTCATAACATTCTGGAGTATATGCAAATTGCCATCATAAAAAACTGAGGCAGCAGACTTAGTGAAAATTAATATTTGTGTCATTCTCAAAACTTTTGACCACGACTGTACACCGAGGGTCCTGAAAAGCAGAGGCAGCTTATGCCCAGTCCTATGAGCTGAGGAGAAAGACAACTAACCACAGACATGGTCTCCTTCCAGGTCGTCTTTATTGCAGTCATGCTGCGCAGCTCTAGAAAGACTTCTCCAGGCGTGGTGACCGAGATCTGATCATCTGTGTGGTCCAGCTGCAATAAAGACAATCTAGAACACACCCACCTGCCAAGTATTCCCCAATCAAGGGAGGCCGTGGGGAGAGGATGGATTTTTTAAACTATTGTATCATGGTCTCTTCCTTCAGCATTCACAGTGGAGCGACAGCAGCCAAGCCCTGGCCATGCCCAATGGTCCTCTGGTTTCTCTCTCTCTCTCTCTCTCTCTCTCTCTCTCTCTCTCTCTCTCTCTCTCTCTCTCTCTCCTCTATCTCTTCTCTCTCTCTCCTCTCTCTCTCTCTCTCTCTCTCTCTCTCTCTCTCTCAAACATCCCTGTTACTGACGTCACACGACTCACCCCTGAGTGCTGCCTGGAACTCTAAACTGTCGTCCCCCAAAAAAGCAGCTACACAGCGGGTTGACGCAGGTGTTTAGGCTACATAGACAGATCTCCAGGGAGAATGAGAGGTCTACGGGCTGCCAGGATGCAGACAGCCATTCGCATCATGATGGATGCATTCCTGGTCAGGTGGTAGGACAGGGCGAAGAGGATGAGCATGACTGTTAAGACAAGGGTCAGATGGAGACGTCGCCCCCTGCTGCGGTGGAGGTGTTTCTGCGGGTCGGCGGCTGCGGAGGTGGAGCCCTCTGACACTGCGGCGACAGACAATAAAAAGCAGGAGGTGTCGCTCATACCAACATTTTGGAGAGGTATTGTTTGACGGAACAGTAAACTTCTGTAAAAATAAATAAATTTAGTCAGTCACACAATCTACTCTTCCGATAATTAAAAGGGGAAGTTCAGGATTTTACAACCTGATTGTACAACTTCAGGGTTTTTCACCCTGAAAGTAGTCTATGGGCCAGGAGAAACTGTAATCCATGGTTCGGTTAAACAGTCACCACAAACCTCAGCTAACTTTAGCCACCACTGGCTAACAATCATTGAAAGTGCTAGTATTAGAAAACTGAAACATAGATTACAAGCGGTCCTCTGGAGCTCAGTTGATAGAACACATACAGTTTCTGCTGACCCATAAACTACTTCCAGGGTGAGAAGCCATCTAACATCACGTTGTAAAATCTACTTGCAGACACAGCAGTAACAGATGGGGGGTTAGAGGGAAGAGGAAGCAGGTGCAGGAGCAACAGAGAGAGTAGGGCAGGCTCTCCTCACGATTCACTATCAACATTTACAGCCCACATAAAAAGTACTACAGTTTACTATAGAATACTACAGTACTTACTATAGAATTATGTAATAAACTGTAGAATACTATACTACTCACTGTAGTATCCCTCGATCTATACTACAGTATTATCCACACAAAAAACACTGTAGAAATGTCAACAAAAACACTAGTCCGCAAAAACCAGAATTAATACTACAGTATTTCATTTGTATATACCCTACCCATTCCCTTCTCTCATATCCCAATTTGTGCCACCCATAAGTGTAACGGAAACGCAGGGAGTCAGGAAGCAGGTGCGGTCGGTGAGTTTAATCGGAACGAACAGAGCGAATACAAAAACAGGAGTAGCTCTAAACATGAAAACAGAAACAATACTGCCTGATGGGTGATGACAACGGAGTGCTAGGTAAAGGGAACATAATCAGGGAATTATGAAGTCCAGGTGTGCCTCATGATGGGTTGCCAGGTGTGCCTCATGATGGGTTGCCAGGTGTGCGTAATGGTGAGTTGCCAGGTGTGCGTAATGGTGGGTTGCCAGGTGTGCGTAATGGTGGGTTGCCAGGTGTGCGTAATGGTGGGTTGCCAGGTGTGCGTAATGGTAGGTTGCCAGGTGTGCGTAATGGTGGGTTGCCAGGTGTGCCTCATGATGGGTTGCCAGGTGTGTGTAATGATGGGTTGCCAGGTGTGGTTAATGGTGGGTTGCCAGGTGTGCGTAATGGTGGGTTGCCAGGTGTGCGTAATGGTGGGTTGCCAGGTGTGCATAATGATGGGTTGCCAGGTGTGCGTAATGGTGGGTTGCCAGGACAGGTGGTTAGTAGACCGGCGACGTCGAGTGCCGGAGAGGGGGAGCGGGAGTAGACGTGAAAATAAGTGAGAAAACCTACTTGCCAAGTATAGACCATATATTGTGTTCCCTATGGTTATAGAAAAGAGCAGTGGTCTAAGGCATCGCAGTGCTAGAGGCGTCACTACAGACCAGGGTTCGTTCCCAGGCTGTATCACAACCGGCCGTGATCGGGAGTCCCATAGGGCGGCGCACAATTGGCCCAGCGTCATCCTGGTTAGGGGAGGGTTTGGCCGGGGGGGGGGGGGGCTTTACTTGGCTCTTCGCGCTCTAGCGACTCCTTGTGGCAGGCCAGGCACCTTTAGGTTGACCTCGGTCGTCAGTTGAACTGTGTTTCCTCTGACGCATTGGTGCAGCTGGCTTCCTGGTTAAGTGGGCGGGTGTTAAGAAGTGCGGTTTGGCGGGTCATGTTTCGGAGGACGCATGACTCGACCTTTGCCTCCCGAGCCAGTTGGGGAGTTGCAGCGATGAGACAAGATCGAAAAAAGGGGTAAAATACAAAAAAAATAGAAAAGACCAGAAGCTCTGAACTCTCCTGTCAGAACCCAGTCCTACCATCAGGTTATGGAACATTTGCTATTTTAGTTTTTTCTCCAGTAGTTTTACTACAGTATACTACAGTCCACAAAAACACTACGGTAAATACTACAGTATACTACAGTCCACAAAAACACTACAGTAAATACTACAGTATACTACAGTCCACAAAAACACTACAGTAAATACTACAGTATACTACAGTCCACAAAAATACTACAGTAAATACTACAGTATACTACAGTCCGCAAACATACTACGGTAAATACTACAGTATACTACAATCTGCAAAAACACTACAGTAAATACTACAGTATACTACAGTCTGCAAAAACACTACAGTAAATACTACAGTATACTACAGTCTGCAAAAACACTGCAGTAAATACTACAGTATACTACAGTCCGCAAAAACACTACAGTAAATACTACAGTATACTACAGTCCGCAAAAACACTACGGTAAATACTACAGTATACTCGAGTACGCAAAAACACTGCAGTAAATACTACAGTATACTCGAGTACGCAAAAACACTGCAGTAAATACTACAGTATACTACAATCTCCAAAACACTACAGTAAATGCTACAGTATACTACAGTCCGCAAAAACACTACAGTAAATACTACAGTATACTACAGTCCGCAAAAACACTACAGTAAATACTACAGTATACTACAATCCGCAAAAACACTACAGTAAATACTACAGTATACTACAGTCCGCAAAAATACTACAGTAAATACTACAGTATACTACAGTCCGCAAACATACTACGGTAAATACTACAGTATACTACAATCCACAAAAACACTACGGTAAATACTACAGTATAGTACAGTCCGCAAACACAACACTTTCAATATGGTGTCTGGGACAATCCGGGTATCTGCAGGTTTCAGCAAATTAAATGTAAGTCTTTTGAATCCTTTTTAAGGACCCGCGGACACCCTGGACAATTGGTGTGTATCTTGTTGGATGTTCATTCAAGTTATAAAGCATTATACCAACCGTTTCTATGTTATTAAAGCTTTTTCTGCACAATGATTCAAAGACTCAAATGTATTGGTAATTGTTTGGTAATTCTTTCACTTTACAATTGAGGCATAATACAGTTCAACAGCGAAAACTATCTAGCATACATGGACAGTGTATCACAATAAAATGATAGAAACAGCCAAACAAATTTAAACAACACCCAATTCTTCTACATCAAGATCCAACAGAAGTATTGCAAACTGACATTTATTTTATTTTATTTTTTATAGATTTATGCAATAAAATACATGACCAATAAAACATACAGAAAAGGATGAAAACAGATATTCAAGAGGAAAAACATAAGAAATTAACAAAGAGATACTTTCGGATTAAAAAAAATGTCTATAGTGGTGATATTTTAAGGCATAAACAGGCATCAGTTTCATAGAGCCCACAGCATTGAAAAGCAAATTTGATCAGTCAAATGTAGGCTACTGGTGTTTACATGTCACTTGATATTGCAAACACATTTGGGTTTATTTCTGTACCAAACATTCTATATTATGTTCAGCCTGAGATTGAGGTATAGCCAGCTATCATAAAGATAAATATTACTTCTTACATTGATATTCTTACATAGGTACATTAATACCTTTCAAAACATATCCTTCATTCCATAAAAAAAAACTAAACTAAAAGATGAACGCTTAAATTTCACAATTGACTTTACTGTACATGCTTCACCATGTTTTCTTACTCTCCTCATTCAACTCTAGATTCAAGTCCAAACATATATAATAACGTGTGATTAAAGGTGGGATCCATTTGAAATATATTTAATTTAATTATAACTCTTCAACACCTACAGTACAATAGGTTGTTCCTTGTGGATAAATATTAAGGGCTCGATTCAATCTGTAGCGCTGAAGATCCGCGGTATAGTGCAATTTAAATGTAAAATGTAATTGAGCCCGACATACAGTATGCAGCGTTTCCCGTGAATGCATTCTCCGCAAAATGATCTGTTTGTGCTGTCTAAGCCAACTCCATTTGTGTCATGCAGCATTAAACAGATCAGGAATCAGCTAGTGTCATTATAAGTGCTTTGTGCAAAAACAATAAAATAATGTATATCTTTCCTTTTCGTCACGGACATAGAACCAGAAAATCAAACCAGTGATGATGAAAGGCTAAATGATAACTGATGTGTTCTGGATGGAAACAGAGAGAGAGATGTTTTGGATGGAAGGAGAGAGAGAGAGGTAGGAGACGCGAAGTCCTAAGCCCAAACTTTTCCTTAAGATTCAAATTTTTATCTTGGGCCAAATTTGGGGTTGAGAGGAAGACACCAGAAGAGGAAGATAAGAAGATGAGAGTGGTAAGAACCGAGTTATAAGGATTGACAGTGACTAATTTTCTGGGCCAACACTAGGGGAGAACAGAAGAAGCAAGAACAGAGGGGAAGAACAAGACAGAGACCCCCTCGGTAACAGAGAATAAAAGATACAACCCAGGTGACCATCCTACTTAAACCAATTTAAATCCAGGATAAGGTGAGCCCTCTTTCTCGCTACTGCGTAAGCTACCTCACCCCGGGGTAAAGGGAGAGGCGAAGAGGATTAATAAAAGGTAGACAAAGAGACAGGACATACGAGATCAGATGAGAGGTATGAGATGGGAGGACAGAAGCAGGAAGAGAGGATAAGAGGTAGAAAAGATAGAACTGGACGAAGAGCAGAAAATGAAAGGAGAAAAAGGGGCTAAATGAGAGAGTAGAGAGAGGAGAGGGAGAGAGAGAGAGAGAGAGGATAGAGAGGAGAGGACAGAGACAGAGAGAGAGAGAGAGGTAGACAAGAGCGAGAGACAGAGGACAGAGAGAGAGACCGAGAGCGTAGAGAGAGAGCGAGAGAGAGAGAGAGGAGAGAGAGAGGAGAGAGAGTGAGAGAGAGAAGAGAGAGAACGAGAGCAGAGAGAGAGGGGAGAGAGAGAGAGAGAGGAGAGAGAGAGGGGGAGAGAGACAGAGAGAGAGGACCAGAGAGCCAGAGAGACAGAGACAGACGAGAGAGAGAGAGAGAGAGAGAGAGAGAGAGAGAGGTGTTTTGGATGGAAGGAGAGAGAGAGATATATGGCGGTATGAGGGACATGACAAGCCCCAGTAGGTGAGGACAAGCTAAGCTTTCATTAGTGCTAATGAGTGGGTAAACAGAGGCAAATTATAAAGGGATTGATCTCTCTCTCTCTCTCTCTCTCCCTCTCTGTTTCTCACTCATCTTTAAGGAACAGAACACACACAGTCAACAGTAAACACCAGCTGCTACTGCCCACTCTCCTCTCCTGCCCAAATCCTGACTTCTGAAATAAGGGAATGATTGCTGAGGCCAAGTATCAAGTTATACTTTCTCACATATCGTCTGATACTTGGCCTTGGACAGAAGCTAAGTTGGCTAGTTGCAGAAGATTAATAAATACTTTGAAACGTTCAACTGATATTACTTCTCAATTTAACGAACTGTAGCCTCTTTACTCATTTAACAATGAATTTGTAAAATATTAAGGCATTTTGTCTTTGGTTGCTTATAGTATCAAAATTAAACACAGTGATTGCATTGGTGTGATAGGCTGAGAGCTAGTTAAAGCTGCCAGGCGTTAACACGGTGTTTGTACAGCATTGTGGTTGTGAATGACCAGCAAAGTCTCATCACTTCTTCAGAGTACAACCATTAAATAGAGAGTAAACTTATAAGGGAGAGAATATATGAATATGAAATGGACATAATGATTGACACTGTTGGGGAATGTTAATTTTTTTAAAAGAAATTAGTTACGTTACAACGTTACTTGCATTAAAAAGTACGGAAAGTAACTCGTTACATTACTTTTGCGATATCAAAAACAACCCTCTGAAGAGAACTGGCACTTGTTGGTCATTCGTTATCATGCCCAGTAGAGGGCGCACTCTACCTCTGAATGGCTTGCATAGCCTACTGTCTCTACTGTCCGTAGCCTAACTCAAGTCATATTGACAGACGCAATATCTCATTTACAATACTTAAAATAAATGATTTTGTGGAATTATTTACACGTCAGTAAATACCTATATAAAACTAACTGGGCTCAGTAAAAGGTCAGCTCAAATTCAAGGCCAACTGGCTACCAATCTGTTTCTACACACAGATACGAATGGGATTTAATGAAACTATACGATCACATTGTGTAGTTGTAGTGCCCTTTCCTATATAATGAACGGTGAAGACGGAGCTGGAGAAATGTCCACTCTTTATCAACTGAGCCTAACTTGATCACCTCGCTACGCGGTTTGCTTTATTACCAGACAATAAATGGGTGTGAATCCTGCAAGTGGCGTCAGTCAAGATTCGAGGGGTAACATCTGTCATTTTATTCTACCAATTCAATGTAATGTAAATACTTCCACGATATAGGCTATTGTCTCTGCCATCTCGCCAGCTAACTACCAGCCAACATAGAAAAAGGGAAATAATATGGTAAAAGTACTTGTTTTAAAAAGTAACTGACTACGTAAATTGAAAAACGAACGCGTTAGTTTACTCGTTACCACCAAAAAATGATTCGGAGTACTCTTAACGCCCCAACACTGGTGATTTTAAAATCAAAGAGTATTATAGCTACAGCCATGCAAGCAGCCATGTTTCCCAGCTCCCTGTTTCCCCCATGTTGTTAGTCAGAATGGCTCCGTTACTGTAGTCTGCATCTAGTAGGCTGCGTTTACACAGGCAGCACAATTCTGATATTTATTTTCTCACTAATTGGTCTTTTGACCAATCAGATCAGCTCTGAAAACAATCTGATGTGAAAAGATCTGATGTGATTGGTCAAAACACCAATTAGTGTAAAAAAGA
>LR778278.1:20411658-20429158 GCA_902810595.1 Coregonus sp. 'balchen' | reverse complement strand
GGCCAGACGGATTACCAGGACGCGTACTCCGAGCATGCGCTGACCAACTAGCAAGTGTTTTCTATTATTTACTTCACTTCTTTCTTAAAACTGCATTGTTGGTTAAGGGCTTGTAAGTAAGCATTTCACTGTTGTATTCGGCGCACGTGGCAAATAAAATGTGATTTGATTTGAACTACTACTATTACTACTGCTGCTGCTGCCACACACACACACACACACACACACACACACACACACACACACACACACACACACACACACACACACACACACACACACACAGAAACACACACACACACACACACACACACAGAAACACACAGAAACACACACACACACACACACACAGAAACACACAGACACACACACAGACACACACACACACACAGACACACACACAGACACACACACACACACACACACACACAACGACACACAGACACACACAAAAACACAGACACAGACACAGACACAACACACCCCACACAAAACACACACACACACCACAGACACACACACACAAACACACACCACACACACACACACACACAAAACACACACACACAGACACACAGACACACAACACAGAACACACACACACACACAGAAACACACAAAAAAAAACAGACACACAAAACAGATACACACACACACAGAAACACACAGAACCACACAACAGACAAACACACACGGGACACACACAGACACACACACACACAGACAAACACACAACACACACAGACCCCACACAGACACACACACACAGACAAAGAACAGACACAACACACACACACACCCCAAACACACAAACACCACCCCACACACACACACACAGACACACACACACAGACACACACACACACACACACACAACAGCAACCCCACCACACACAGACACAGACACACAGACACACACACACACACAGACACGACACCACCGACCACAACACACACACACAGAAACACACACACACACACGAACACACACACCACACACACCAGACACACACACACCCAGAAACACACAGACACACACACCAGACACACACACACACACAGGACACACACACCACACACACAGACACAGACACCATACAGACACAGACACACACATACAGACACAGACACACACACCAGACACACACCAGACCACACACACCACACACACATACACACACACACACACAGACACAGACACAGACACACACACATACAGACACAGACACACACACAGACACACAGACACAGACACAGACACACACAGGTCACAGACACACACACACACAGACACACCGACACAGACACACACACACACACACCGACACAGACACACACACATACAGACACAGACACACACACAGACACACACAGACACAGACACAGACACACACAGGTCACAGACACACACACACACAGACACACCGACACAGACACACACACACACACCGACACAGACACACACACAGACACAGACACACACACACACACACACACACACACAGACAGACAGACAGACACACAGACACACAGACAGACACACAGACACACAGACACAGACACAGACCTACCTGCAGGTGGTGATGACAGAGCTGTTGAACCATTCAGGGCTCTCTCCATCATCAGGCCGGTTGTCGTCAGAGAACCCAGAGATGTTGAACACCGACAGGCTATTGTTGATGTAGCCCTTCATAGAGAGATCGTTGCCAGGGCTGTAGGCATACATGTACACCAGCCGGGGAATCATGTCTGATGTGAAGGCTACGATGAACGCCTGAGGGGTGGAAAGAGCGGGTTTAGATATTAAAACTAACGTTAACAAAAAATATATGTTTATAGGAGGATTATAAGCACTGAATATAGGGAGAGTCCCATAGGTCGAGATATCAAACAAGACCACAAGAACACAGCTTCTACTTGATTCTAGTATATTCTACTCTACAGGAGTAGGACTGCTATACTAACGTTAGTAACAAACGAGAGCACGACCCAGGCTTGGAGCCCTTTTGGCCCCAGGCGGCATCACACGATATACCCCACCGACCTCCCTCCCTCTACCCCCTCGACCTTCCCCCCCCCGACGCACCCGGCGGACGAGCGAGCACCCGCGACGCGACCAGCGACGCGACCCGCGAGCGACCCGGGCGAAACCCCAGACCCGGGCGCGACCGGAAGGACGCGACCCCGACGAAACCCGGCCGACCGCGACGCGAAACCCCCGGCGCGAAGGGCCGGCGCAAACCCCCGACGCGACCCGACGCGACCCGCGACGGACCCGCGCGACCCGACGCGACCCGGAAAGGCGACCCGCGCGCACCCGCGACGACCGGCCCGGGGCACGCGCGACCCGCGACGCGACCCCGGGGACCCGGACGCGCCCCCGACGCGACGGGGAAACGAGGACGGGCGCCCCGACCCACCCCGGCGCGCCCCGACGCGACCGCCCGAGGAAACGAGGACCCGCGCGGACCCCGGCGCCGACCCGGCGCGACCCGCGCGCGACCGCGACGACCCGCGACGCGACCCGGACGCGACCCCCCCCGGACCCGGACGCGACCCGTAATACGAGGGAAAGGGACCAAACCAAGCACCCCCCACACCCAGGCCCAACAAAACGCACGGGGGAACCCCACCACCCAAACCCCGCCACGGGACACGCACCCGGAACCCACCACCCCCACCCCCTAACCCTCACGAAAAAACCGACCCCAACGGAACCCCCACGGACCCCCCCCACCCCGACCCACGACCCCACCCCTCGACCACACCCACTCACCCCCACCCCCCACGCCAACCCCCACACCACCCCCGACCACCCCACAACCCCGACCACCCCACCCCACCAACCCGGCCACCCAAACCACCCCCCCCCTACACCCCCCCACCCCCACCCCACCACCCCACACCCCACGCACCCACCACCCCCACCCTCTACTCGTACCTCCACACTCTACCCCCCGACTACCCCAACTACCCCACACCACGACACCCCCCAAGCACCCACCCCACAACCCGACCACACCCCACCGATACACCGGCCACCCCACTCACGCACCACCCCCCCCCACACCCCCCACCCCAAACCCCCTCTACCCCACCACCCCCCACACCTACCCCGTCTACACCACTACTCCCCCACGAACACTACCCCTCTTTCCCTCCACCCACCACCCGCACGACCCCGCAAACCCAACACCCCATACCCCTAGGCACTCCCACTCACCCCACCACCCCACCAAACCCCGGACCCCCGACGCACCCCCCACGCACCCGTCCCACACTCACCACCCCACCACCCCCCACGGAATTAAACCACCCCACACCCCCACGACCCCCACGACACTACCCCCCGACCAACCACCCGACTCACCCGACCCCACCCCCCCCCGACCCCCACCACGCACAAACCCCGACGCGACCCCCGAGGACGGAAGGACCCAACCCGGGCCGACCCGGACCCACCCGGCCCACCCCCAAAACCCACGCGACGGGAAGCGGAAGCGACCGGGGCCCACGGGGCGCACGCGACCGCAGCCGAGGTAAGCGGCACCGAGAACAAAGGGGCCCCCGAAACCGCGACCGACCCAGGACGCGACGCACGGACGGACCCCCGGGCGCGACCCGCGCGCGAGGAAGCACGCGACCCGCGACGCCCCGGAGGCCCGGCCCAACCGCGCGCGACGGGAAGCGACGCGACACCCGAGCGACCCGCGACGCGACCCGACGCCCCCCGACCCGCGGCGCCCCCGCGACGGACGGGAAACGGGCCCGCGACGACCGGCGCGACGGACGAGAACCCGGACGCGACGGAAGCGACCGCGACCCGCGACGCGACGGGAAGCGACCGACCCCAAGCCGCGAGGGCGGGAACCCGCAGGGGGAGACCGACGCGACCGACCGCACGCGACCCGAGAAGCCGCGACCCAAAGGACGGAAAAACCCGGACGCGACCCGGAAGGGGGCGACCACCGCGAGGGAAGGAAGAGCGACCCGGGGCGACCCGAGCGCGACGGAAGCGCGACCGGCACCCCACGACCCGAAAGCACCCGAGACCGCGGCGACCCGGGCGACCCCACGACCGACGCGAGGAACAGCACCCGCACGGACCCAGCCCCGGCGAGACCGCGACGGACCCCCGACGGAACGGGCCCCGCCACAACACGCACCCAGACGGAACCAGTACCCGGGCCACGAAGACCCCGAACGCACCCGAGCGAACGGAAGCGACCCGGACGACCCCGGCCACGCACCGCAGACCCAAGGACCCCGGGAGCACCCCAGGACCGGGGCGGACGGAAACGACGACGGGGCACGCGACCCGGGGAACCGCGACGGAAACAGGAGGACGAGACCCGCAAGGAAGCAGCGACCCGACGGCCAGGAGGACCCCGGGGCACCGCGAGACCCCGACGGACCCGCGAAGACCGACGGAGCCGACGGGCCCGGAAACACGGACCAGAAACCCCGAGACGGACAAGCGACGGACCGGAAAGAACCCGGACAGCGAAGGAACCAGGAACCCGGACCAGCGGAACGGACGCGACTGAGAGACCGGACCCCAAGCGACCCGAGGGGAAAACCGCGCGAGGGGACGAAAGAGGGACCCGGCGACGCACCGACGCGAGCGCGCGAGCGAGGAAAGCGACCGCGCGGACCGAGGGAAACCGGACCACCCGCACGCGACCGGAGCCCCGGACGCGACGCACCACCCCACGGACGGAGGAGCGACGCCCGCGCGACCCCCACCCGACGCGACCCGGGGCGGACCCCGAGCCAACGACGCGACCCGCAGACACGACGCAAAGGAGACGGAGCGATTACACCGCAGGGGCGAACACGGAACCCGAACAGGGAGCGGAAGCCGAGGACGAAGGAAAGCGACGCGACAGCGAAGGACCCGAGACGAGCACGCCCCAAGGACGGAAGAACCCCCCCAACGGGGAACACGCGACGGAGACCGACGCGACCCCGGAGGGGACCACCCGGGAGGCGGACACCGGAAGCACCCGCGACCGAAGACCCGACCGACACGACCGACCGCGACGGGCCCGCGCACCGCGACGAACCAGACCGAGGGCCCGAGGACCGAGCGACCCCGACGCAGGACAGGAACCCCCGACCAGGGGACCCCGGGCGACCGGACGCCCAACGACCGCGACGGACGGACGCACCCACGAGACCCGGACGCGACGGAAGCGACGGACCCGACCGACCCCGACCGGGCCCAGGAACCGGGGACGGGAGAAAGGACCGCAACCCCGACCGACAGGACGCGACCCCGCGACCCCAAGCACGAGAAGACCGTAGGGACCCGCAGAAAGACCCCCCAGAGCAAAGCGACCCCGGACCCCACGACCGAAGGACCCGACGACCCGTGACCCCCGACCCAGGAAGGAGAAAAGAAACGCCGGGCGACCCCGACGCACCCAAGGAACACCCGGAAAGAAGCGACCCACACCGACCGAGGGCCGCGAAGAACCCGGCGAGCGACCGGAACGAAGGAAACGACGGAAACCCGCGACGTGACCGCGACGGACCCACGGGACCCCCAAAGGGCCCCTACGGACCGGACAGGGAAAAAGGGTACGGGACCGACAGACCCCGGACCACCCACGGGCGGAACCTCGGACCCACCGACCGACGACCCGGGAAAGGGAACGACGCACCCCACACCTCACTTCCCCGACCCCACACAAAACCCACCGACGGAAGAACCCACCGACCCCAGATACCACAGGCCGCGACAAACCACACCTGCACCACCCCACGACGGAACCACCACCGCCACCCCTCCACCGCCGGGGAAACCACGACCCAGACGGAAAGGGAGGACCCCCCGGACCGCGACGCACGGAAACCGACCCGCAGCGACCCCGACGCCACCGCGACCGACCGCGTCGAACGGGGGAACGTACCCTGACGCACCACCCGCAGCGGACGGGGGAAGCCACTCGACTCTCACACAATACGCTACCGGGTGCCCAAACCCTACTAGCCGACGGGAAGACGACACCGAGGCGCCGAAGGAAAAACCCGGGGAAAGAAGGAGGCAACGGGGAGCGACCCGGGGGGCGCGGGGGCCCGGGGGGGGGGACTCGGATACAACCCCAACACCCGAGGGCGAGACGGGGGCAGACGGGAGGACGAGGAACGGGGAAGGGGAGGAAAAGGGGCGAGGGGGGGGGGGGGAAAAGGGGAGGGAAAGGGAGAGGGAACAAAAGGGGAAAAAAAATTAAATTTTGAGGGATGGGGAACCCGCAATTGGGCAGAGGGAAAGAAAAAGGGGTGATGAAACAAATTTGGGTTTGGGGGGAGGGAGGGAAAAGGGAAGGAAAAAAAGGAGGGAGGAGGAAGGAAGGAGAGGGGAGGGGAAAGGGGAAAAGAGGGGGAGAAGAAGACGGAAAGGGGATTCTTTGAGGATTGGGGCCCCCCCAAGGAATTTTGGGGGGAAGAGGTTTTTATTTTAAATTTTAGGAGGGGGCAAAGGGAAGAGCAACCCCCCTTAAAGGAATGGGAAAAGGGGGGAGGAAAAGGGGGAAGGAGGGGGAAGGGGGAAAGGGGATTGAGGAAGGGGAGAGGAAGGGGAAAAGGGGGGGGGGGGAGCGGGGGTCGGGGAGGGGGAAAGGGGGGAAAGGGGGGGAGGGAGGGAAAAAAGGGGGAGAAGGACCGGAGGGTTATTTTTGGAAGGATTAATTGAGGGAAGGGCCTTCACAATTTAGGTTCCGAGGGAGGGGCCTCTCCCTTTTTATTTTCCCAGGGATGTTTTAAAGGGGGGAAATTTAAAAGGGGGGGGGGGGAAGAAAAGCCCCCCGGAAAAAAAGGGGGGGGGGGAAGGAGAAGGGGGAAAGGGGGGGGGGGAAGGGGGGGGGATTTTAAAGTTAGTTAACATTTTTAAAAGGGGATTTTTTTTTCCCCCCATCCTTTTTTAAAAATCCCCTTTCAAAAAAAAAATATGCTAAAACAGGGAGGCGAGGTGGAGGGGGGGATGGGAGGGCGAGGGGGGGAGGGGGTGGTGTTGGAGGAGGGGAGGGGAGGAGAGGAGAGGAGAGGAGAGGAGAGGAGATATGATGGTGAGTATTACATTTCTTTAGAGGGTATGGCTGTTTCTCAATCCATTGTTTCTAAATTTCTTTAGAGGGTATGGCTGTTTCTCAATCCATTGTTTCTAAATTTCTTTAGAGGGTATGGCTGTTTCTCAATTCAACTTTCCTTGATTTCTTGCATCCCCTTCCACTTCTCAAAACGCAATGGAGAAGATACAACGTCCCTCCCTCGGATCTCCTCCAAAACATTTTAATAAGGAGGTGAAGAGAGACGATACCAGGATTCAAGGAAAGACTAATTGAGGAAGCGCCTACAGCGCATTCAGAAAGTATTCAGGGTCCTTGACTTTTTCCACATTTTGTTACGTTACAGCCTTATTCTAAAATTGATTAAATTGTTTTTTTCCCCCCTCATCAATCTACACACAATACCCCATAATGACAAGGTAAAAACGGTTTATTTTTTTATTTTATTTCTGCAAATCTATAAAAAATAAAAAGACTGAAATGTCACATTTACACAAGTATTCAGACCCTTTACTCAGTACTTTGTTGAAGCACCCTTGGCAGCGATTACAGCCTCAAGTCTTCTTGGGTATGACGCTACAAGCTTGGCACACCTGTATTTGGGGAGTTTCTCCCATTCTTCTCTGCAGATCCTCTCAAGCTCTGTCAGGTTGGATGGGGAGCGTCGCTGCACAGCTATTTTCAGGTCTCTCCAGAGATGTTTGATCGGGGTTCAAGTCCGGGCTCTGGCTGGGCCACTCAAGGACATTCAGAGACTTGTCCCGAAGCCCCTCCTGCGTTGTCTTGGCTGTGTGCTTAGGGTCGTTGTCCTGTTGGAAGGTGAACCTTTGCCCCAGTCTGAGGTCCTGAGCGCTCTGGAGCAGGTTTTCATCAAGGATCTCTCTGTACTTTGCTCCGTTCATCTTTCCCTCGATCATGACTAGTCTCCCAGTCCCTGCCTCTGAAAAACATCCCCACAGCATGATGCTGCCACCACCATGCTTCACCGTTGGGATGGTGCCAGGTTTCCTCCAGACATGACGCTTGGCATTCAGGCCAAAGAGTTCAATCTTGGTTTCATCAGACCAGAGAATCTTGTTTGTCATGTTCTGAGAGTCTTTAGGTGCCTTTTGGCAAACTCCAAGCAGGCTGTCATGTGCCTTTTACTGAGGAGTGGCTTCCGTCTGGCCACTCTACCATAAAGGCCTGATTGGTGGAGTGCTACAGAGATGGTTGTCCTTCTGGAAGGTTCTCCCATCTCCACAGAGGAACTCTGGAGCTCTGTCAGAGTGACCATCAGGTTCTTAGTCACCTCCCTGACCAAGGCCCTTCTCCTCCGAAGAGTCTTGGTGGTTCCAAACTTCTTCCAAATTAAGAATGGTGGAGGCCACTGTTTTCTTGGGGACCTTCAATGCTGCAGAAATTTTTTGGTACCCTTCCTCAGATCTGTGCCTCGACACAATCCTGTCTCGGAGCGTCTACGGACAATTCCTTCGACCTCATGGCTTAGTTTTTGCTCTGACATGCACTGTCAACTGTGAGACCTTATATAGACAGGTGTGTGCCTTTCTAAATCATGTCCAATCAATTGAAACTCATTTCAGCTCATTTTTTAGTCTCATAGCAAAGGGTCTGAATACTTATGTAAATAAGGTATTTCTGTTTTTTGTTTTTAATAAATTTGCCAACATTTCTAAAAACCTGTTTTTGCTTTGTCCTTATGGGGTACTGTGTGTAAATTGATGAGGAACATTTTTTATTTAATCAATTTTAGAATAAGGCTGTAACGTTAAAAAAATGTGGAAAAAGTCAAAGGGGTCTGAATACTTTCCGAATGCACTGTATATGCTACGTTTTTAGGGATAGATGTATGCTAAGTGGTTAGAGCTATATATATATATATATATATATATATATATGAAAATGGCAAGGCATATATGTATTGGTCTGTGTACTCACCCATCTCCAGGTACTCATAAAAGAGTCCCAGATGGCTAAAGTTCTGCAGGTCGTGGTCCTGCTCCCAGCGGCTGTACAGACTCTCTGGGTGGCTGCGGGCTTTACGGCTCCCCCACCAGTTCAGTAGCCACCTGGACGTATCAACACAGTGGTCAGAGGTTTGTGGCTAGAATGTCTAGAAAGCTAAAGGGCAGAATCCTAAGTTGATATCAGCATGCGTGACTCGAGTGTTTTAGCGCAGATCTTTCATTATTAATGATTTACCCTCCAAGTCCAAGTTAAGTCAGAGCACACACATCTTAAGTTAGGATTTGCCCCCCCCCCCCCCCCCCCCCCCCGAGATAACGTGTTTACTGACCTTAGATGTCGGTCGGCAATGTCAGAATGAATACTTACGGGACCAGAGCCTCCTGGACGTTACCCCACACCTGTTTGCCTGCCATCACTATGACCAGCTGAGTGGTCAGCTCAATGAGACAGCCACCGGGGTCACACTGGGGAAGGACAGACATGGGGTCAAGTCAAGTCCAGGTTTTCATCTTCCTCACAGTGGGCAGAACTGGTTGCAGGGTCAAGTTGTACTGGTTGTATAAGGAACGTTTTGCTAACGTTGTTTTGGCAATCCGAAAAAAATATATATATGTCCATCTGGTTGTAGCCAGGGTATCTGATGCGATAACAACTAAAAAATACGACGTTTTGACCTTGTTATGAATTGGACGTGTTAAACTGGTTGTAGCAGGGACCGGTTGGTTGTAATTCTCGTTATATGACGTAGTAGAAAGTAAGCACTCCACCTCCTCGTTCCTCAGCTTGCTCCAGCCGAACATGTAGATGTAGTCTCCGGGACGGCCGACGAACTTCCCCTTGAAGAAGGCCACGTAGAAACAGGAAGAGTAGTAGTTGACAAACTGGAACAGGAACATCTTCACTGTCAGCTTGTTCTCGTACTCCAGGTGGGTCTTGGGGACCTCTGAGGAAAGCAACATTCAACAACAAGGAGAGTCTACAATAAGCAATTGATTGTCTATTAGTAAATCAGCATTGATTCACTCAAGCAGCGCTGCGACTGTCTTTTAACGACGTCATTCCTATTGTCATTGTCAGGTTGCAAACTGGTTGTAAAAACACATTTTGGTATTGTCTTTTTAGCAACTAGAAATAAGTCTTTATCTGTTTGTAATCTGATTTAAAAACAAACAAGCTTATGCTCAACCTACCACGTCAGCGTACACCACACCAACCCTGACCGGCCCCATCTTACCCAGCCTGACCGTCCCTACTACCCATCCACGTCTCCTATCGACCCATCCTACCTTCCCATATCACCCATCACCCAGCCGACTCCCAACTCATACCCACACCGCCTATCGACCCAGCCACCCTCCCTACCCCTAACGTCTCATACCCATCCTACCTTCTCCCTATCTTACCCATCCTACCTTCTCCCTATCTTACCCATCCTACCTTCTCCCTATCTTACCCATCCTACCTTCTCCCTATCTTACCCATCCTACCTTCTCCCTATCTTACCCATCCTACCTTCTCTCTATCTTACCCATCCTACACCTTCTCCCTATCTTACCCATCCTACCTTCTCCCTATCTTACCCATCCTACCTTCTCCCCATCTTACCCATGTCAGTGATCTGGATGACTACTCTCTATCTTACCCATCCTACCTTCTCTCTATCTTACCCATCCTACCTTCTCCCCATCTTACCCATGTCAGTGATCCAGATGGCCACTCTCTCATACATCACATTGAGGATCATGATGATGACGAAGTTGATGCAGGACGCGGTGACAGAGGTGGCGAGCTGAGGGGTGATGAAGGAGCCCACCACGTGGATGTTGTTGGTGGGGCTGTCCTTCATGATGCTAGCAAATGCCGCGTACACAGCGAGACGGTACGCTATCACCCCGATGATACACGCTATGATCAGGGAGATCTGAGGGAGAGGAGGGGATTGGTGGAGAGAGGGCATAGGCGTGAGGGTGTACGTAAGGGACAGATACAATTCAGGAAGTCATGTGAAGTTGAAATTCAACTGAATTGACTGAATTTGAAATGGAAATGATGCCAAACCAAACAGTACATTGTTACACTAACTAGTAGAACAGAAACGGCTTCACACACAGACACAGTCACCAACACATCAACACAGAATTAAATAGTAAATAATTAAAACAATAGCATCTAAAAAAAAACACTAAAGTATGGTGCACATGCTTATAAAAAAACAAACATGCACATTCAGCAACTAGTTCAGCCTATGACATTTATGCAATTACTCACACAGTTTTTGATGTATTGATGTATTGTAAAAGTATCTCTCAATACTATTTCCAAACATTTTCTACATTGTTCTGAGAAATATGGAAGATTTGTTGGTGTTGGTAAGGATAAGGAGTGATGAGGATCATATGAAGAAGATACTGATGAAGAGGGGTGAGGAAGGTATGAGGACGGGGGGGGGGAAAGGGGACCCCCCATTTTTTTTTTTTTCCCCCCCCCCCCGGGGGGAAAAATTTTCCCCCAAAAAACCCCCTTTTAAAAATTTTTTTTTTCCCCCCCCCCCCAAAAATTTTTTTTTAACCTATTTTTTTTTTTTTTAAAAAAACATTTTTCCCTTTTTAAAAAAAAAAACCCCCCTTTTTTTTTAATTTAAAAAAAATTTTTGGGGGGGGCCCCCCCCGGGGGGGGCCCCCCCCCCCGGGGGGGGAAAAGGGCCCACCGGGGGGGGGGGGCCCCCCCCGGGGGGAAAACCCCCCCCGGCGGGGGCCAACCCCGGGGGGGCCCAAAAAGGGGGGGGGGGGAAGGGGGGGGAAAAAGGGGAAGGGGGGGGGAAAAAAACCCCCGGAAGGGGGGGAAAAAGGGGGGAAAAAAGGGCCCCCAAACAAACCCCCCCCCGGGGAAAAAAGGGCCCCCGGACCCGGGCCCCCCCCCCCAAAAAAAAAAGGGGGCCCCAAAACCCAAAACCCCCCCAAAAAACCAAAAAGGGGGGAAAAAAAAAATTCCCCCCCCAAAAGGGGGGCCCCCCAAAAACCCCCCCCCCGGGGGGGGGAAAAGGGCCCCAAAATTTAAAAAACCAACCCCTTTTGGAAAAAAAAAAAGGGGGGGGGGGGGGGGGGGGGGGGGGAAAAAAAAAAATTCCCCGGGAAAAAGGGGGGGGAAAAGGGGAAAAAAAAAAAAAAAAAGGGGGGGGGGGGGGGAAAAAAAAAAAAAAAAAAAAAGGGGGAAAAAAAAACCCCAAAAAAAAAAAAAAAAAAAAAAAAGGGGGGAAAAAAAAAAAAAAAAAAAAAAAAAAGGGGGAAAAAGGGGGGGGGGGCCCCCAAAAAGGGGGGGGGGGGGGAAAAAAAAGGGGGAGGGGGGGGAAAAAAAGGGGGGGGGGGGGGGGGAAAAAAAAAGGGGGGGGTGGGGGGGGGGGGGGGGGGGGAAAGGGGGGGGAAAAGGGGAAAAAACCCCCCCGGGGGGGGGGAAAGGGGGGGGGGGGGAGGGGGGAAAAAAGGGGGGGGGGGGGGGGGGGGTTTTTTTAAAAAAAAGGGGGGGGGGAAAAGGGGGGGGAAAAAAAAAAAGGGGAAAAGGGGGGGAAAAAAAAGGGGGGGGGAAAAGGAAAAGGGAAAAAAAAAAAAAAGGGGGGGGAAAAAAAAAAAAAGGGGGGGGGGGGGGGAAAAAAGGAAAAAAAAAAAAAGGGGAAAAAAAAAAAAAAAAAGGGGGGGGGGAAAAAAAAAAAAAAAGGGGGAAAAAAAAAAAAAAAAAAAAAAAAGGGGGGGAAAAAGGGGGGGGGGGGAAAAGGGGGGGAAAAAAAAAAAAAAAAAAGGGTTGGGGAAAAGGGGGGGGGGGGGGGGAAAGGGGGGGGAAAAAAAAGGGGGGAAAAGGGAGAAGGGGGGGGAAAAAAAAAGGGGGGGAAAAAAAAAAAAAAAGGGGGGGGGGGAAAAGGGGGGCCCCAAAGGGGGGGGGGAAAGGAAAGGGGGGGGGGGAAAAAAGGGGGAAAAGGGGGAAGGGGAAAGGGGGAGGGGAGGGGGGAAAAAAAAGGGGGGGAAAAAAAGGGGGGAAAAAAGGGGGGGGGAGGGGGGGGGAAAAAAGGGGGGGGGGGGAAGGGGGGGGGGGGGGGGGAAAAGGAGGGGGGGGGGGGGGGAAAAAAAGGGGGGGGAGGGGGGGGGGGAAAAAAGGGGGGGGGGAGGGGGGAAAAGGGGGAGGGGGGGGGGGGAAAAAAGGGGGGGAGGGGGGGCCCCCAAGGGGGGGGGGGAAAAGGGGGGAAAAGGGGGGGGAGGGGGGAAAAAGGGGGGGGGCCCCCCCGGGGGAAAAGGGGGGGGGAAAAAAGGGGGGGGGGGGGGGAAAAGGGGAGGGGAAAAAAAGGAGGAGGGGGGGGGGGGGAAGGGAGGGGAGGGGGGGGGGGGGGGGGGAAGGGGGGAAAAAAGGGGAAAAAAGGGGGGGGGGGGGGGAAAAAAGGGGGGGGAAAGGGGGGAAAAAAGGGGGGGGGGGGGGGAAAAAAAGGGAGGGGGGGGGGGAAAAAAAAAAGGGGGGGGGGGGGAAAGGGGGGAAAGGGGGGGAGAAAAGGGGGGGGGGGGGAAAAGGGGAGGGGAAAAAGGGGGGGGAAAAAGGGGGGGAGGGGGGAAAAAAAGGGAGGGAGGGGGAAAAGGGGGGAGGAGGGGGGAAAAGGGGGGGGAGGGGGAAGGGGGGGGGGGAAGGGGGGGGGGGGGGGGGGGAAGGGGGAGGGAAAAGGAGGGGGGAGGGGGGGAAAGGGGGAAGGGGGGGGGGGGGGAAAGGGGGGGGGGGGGGGAAAAGGGGGGGGGGGGAAAAGGGGGGGGGGGGGGGGAAAAAAAAAAGGGGAGGGGGGAAAAGGGAGGGGGGGGGGAAAAAAGGGGAGGGGGGGGGAAAAGGGGGGGGGGGGGGGGAAAGGGGGGGGAGGGGGGGGAAAAGGGGGGGGGGGAAAAAGGGGGGAGGGGGGGGGAAAGGGGGGGGGAGGGGGGGAAAAGGAGGAGGGGGGGGGAAAAAGGGGAGAGGGGGGGAGAAAGGAGGAGGGGGGGGGGAAAGGGGGGGGAAAAGGGGGACCGGGAGGGGGGGGGGGGAAAGGGGGGGAGGGGGGGGGGGGAGGGGGGGGGGGAAAGGAGGGGGGAGGGGGAAAGGGGGGGGGGGGGGGGGAAAAAAAGGAAAAAAAAAATTTTGGGGCCCCCCAAAAAAGGGGGGGGAAAAGGGGTTTGGGGGCCCCTTTTTGGGTAAAAAATTTTTCCCTTCCCCCTTTTAAAAAAAACCGGGGAAAAACCCCCAAAAAATTAAAATTTGGGGGTTTTTTTTTTTTTTTTTTGGGGGGTTTTTTGGGTTTTTTTTGGGGGAAAAGGAAAAAAAACCCCCCCCAAAAAATTTTCCCCCAAAACCCCCCCCGGGGGGGGAAAAATTTTTTTTCCCCCAAAAAAAATTTTGGTTCTGGTCATAGTTTTTGGGGCCCGGGCCCGGGGGGGTTTTGGGTCTACAGAAGAACCCGATCGGACCCCCAGGCTATTAAACACCAAAACCCGACTCTGTTTTTGCTTTGGTAATTGAAACAGCAAGGCTTCCAAAGGGTTTACCAGGTAAATCCTTTCGTCAGTTCAGGGAAAACTTCCCTCCCGAGGGGAGGAAGAAGCACAAGCCAGGGCCCCCCCAAACAACTCCCCCAAACCCCTTTGCCCACTCATCAAAAAGGGAAATTTCCCCCTCCCTCTGTGCCAGGGCTTACCCCCCAGCCCCCACGGTGGCCCCCCAAAAAAGGGGCAAATTTTCCCCCCAGATCAGCTTTCCGTCCTGTCAAGGCCCACTCCTCCCTACAGTCGGTCACGAAGGTGGAGGGTTGAAGATGTGGGGGTGGGAAAATGGGAGGGGAAGATGGGAGGGTTTAAGATGTGGAGGGTGAAAGATTGGGGGGTTAAGATGGGGAGGGTGAAGAGGTGGAGGGGTGAAAATGTGGGAGGGGGGTTTAAGAGGGGGAGGGGGTGAAAAATGTGGAGGGGGGGAAAAGGGGGGGAGGGTGAAGAGGTGGGGGTTTGGGAGGTGGAGGGTGGGAAAATGTGGGGGGTTTAAGAGGTTTGGGGGTGGAAGGGTTTAAAATGTGGGGGTGAAAAGGGGGGTGAAGATGGGAGGGTTAAAAAGGTTTGGGGGGTGAAAAATGTGGAAAAGGGGGAAGGGTGGAGGGGTAAGATGTGGGGGGTGAAGAGGGAGGGTTTAAAGGGGGAGGGTTTAAAAATGTGGAGGGTGAAGAGGTGGAGGGTGAAAATGTGGAGGGTGAAAGGTGGAGGGTGAAGAGTGGAGGGTGAAGGGGGTGGGGGGGGGGGTGAAGAGGGAGGGTGAAAAAATGTGGGGGTGAAGAGGTGGGGGGTGAAGAGGGGGGGGTTTTGAAGAGGTGGAGGGGAAAATGTGGAGGGGTGAAGAGGTGTAGGGTGAAAGGGGGGGGGGGGGGGTTTGGGGGAATTGGGGGTGGAGGGAAAGATGTGGAGGGGGGAAGAGGGAGGGTGTTTGATTGGGAGGGAAGAGGGTGGAGGGTGAAGATGTGGAGGGGTTGAAGAGTGGAGGGTAAAGAGTGGAGGTGAAGATGTGGAGGGTGAAGAGTGGAGGGTGATGATGTGGAGAGTGAAATGGGGGGAGGGTTGAAGAGTGGAGGGTGAGATGTGGGGGGGGAAAAGAGGTGGAGGGTGAAATGTGGAGGGTGAGAGGTGGAGGGTGAAGAGTGGAGGGGTGAAGAGGGGAGGGTGAAAATGTGGGGGGTTTGAAGAGGTGGAGGGTGTGGAAAATGTGGGGGGTTTTGAAGAGGTGGAGGGTGAAGAGTGGGGGTGAAGAGGTGGAGGGTGAAGGAAATGTGGAGGGTGAAGAGGTGGGGGGGAAAAGGGGAAGAGGTGGAGGGTGAAGATGTGGGGGTGAGTGTGGAGGGTGAGGTGGGGGTAAAAGGGATGTGAAATGGGGGGAGGGGGGGAAAGGGAGGGTGGAAATTGTGGAGGGTGAAGATGGGGGGGTGAAGAGAGGTGGAGGGTAAAAATGTGGGGGGTTTGAAGGGGGTGGGGCGTGAAGATGGGGGGGGTTGGGGAAAGATGTGGAGGGTGAAAATGTGGAGGGTGAAGAGGTGGAGGGTGAAGAGGTGGAGGGTGAAGAGGTGGAGGGTGAAAATGTGGAGGGTGAAGAGGTGGAGGGTGAAGAGGTGGAGGGTGAAGATGTGGAGAGTGAAGAGGTGTAGGGTGAAGAGGTGGAGGGTGTGATTGGAGGTTGAGATGGGGGGGGGGGTTGAAGGGTGGAGGGTAGTGTGATGTGGAGGGTGAAGAGGTGGAGGGTGAAGAGGTGGAGGGTGAAGATGTGGAGGGTGAAGAGATGGGGAGGGTGAAGATGTGGAGGGTGAAGAGGTGGAGGGTGAATGGAGGGTGAAGAGGTGGAGGGTGAAGAGTGGAGGGTGAAGAGTGGAGGAGGGAAGGAGGTGTAGGGTGAGAAGAGGTGGGGGTGAGATGTGGAGGGTGAAGAGGGTGGAGGGGAAGAGGGTGGGGGATGAGATGGGGGGGGGGGGAAGGGGAGGGGGTGAAAGTGGGGGGGAAGAGTGGGGGTGAAGAGGGGGGGGTGGGATGAAATTGGGGGGAAAAGAGGTGGGGGTGAAATTTTGAAGGGTAAAGGTGGGGGGTGAAGAGGGGAGGGTGAAGGGGGAGGGTTGAAAATGGGGGGGGGGGGGGTAAAGGGTGGAGGGGGGGGGGGAGGGGGGTGAGGGGGAGGGTGATGAGTGGAGGGGAAGAGTGGGGGTAAATGTGGGGGTGAAGAGGGGGGGTTAAAAAGTGGGGGGGGGGGGGGTGAATGGGGTTGGGGAAAGGGGGGGTTTGAAGGTGGAGGTGAAGGGTGGGGGGGAAAATTTGGAGGGAAAGGGGGGGGAAGAGGGGGGGGGTTAAGTGGGGGGGGGGGTAAAGGGGAGGGGGAGGTGGGGGAAAAGGGGGGGGGAAAAGGGGGGGTAAGGGGGGGGGGAAAAAAAGGGGGGGGAGGGGAGGGGGGGAAAGGGGGAGGGGGGGTTGGGGGGGGGAGGGTGGGGGGGGGGGAAGGGGGGGGGGAAAAGGGGGGTAAGGGGGGGGGAGGGTTGTGGGGTGGGGGGGGGGGTGAAGAGGGGGAGGGGGGGGGGTGAAAGGAGGGGGGGGGGGGGGTTGGGGGAGGGGGGGGAAAAGGGGGGGGTTTTGGGGGGGGGGGAAGGGTGAAAAAAGGGGGGGGTTTTGGGGGGAAAAAGGGGGAGGGTGAAAGGGGGGGGGGTAAAGAGGTGGAGGGTAAAGGGGGGGGGGAAAGATTTGGAGGGGGGGGTTTGGGGTGAGGGGGGTGGAGGGTGAAAAGTGGGGGTTAAGAGGGGGAGGGTGAAAGTGGGGGGGAAAAGTGGGGGTGAAAAGTGGGGGTAAAAGGGGGAAGGGTGAGGGGTGGAGGGGGGGGAAAAGGGGGGGGAGGGTGGGGGGTTGGGGGAAGAGGGGGGGGAAGGGTGGGGAGGGGGGGGGAAGGGGGGGAAA
>LR778278.1:20338299-20411558 GCA_902810595.1 Coregonus sp. 'balchen' | reverse complement strand
CTATATTTGGATATAAAGAGCTGTTGAGTAGGTGATTAGTGAGTACCAGTCAATTCACTGAGAAAGAGCTGTACAGTAGGTGATTAGTGAGTACCAGTCAATTCACTGAGAAAGAGCTGTCAGTAGGTGTTTAGTGAGTACCATTTCAATTTCACTGAAAAAGAGCTGGACAGTAGCGTGATTAGTGAGTACCAGTCAATTCACTGAGAAAGAGCTGTACATAGGTGATTAGTGAGTACCAGTCAATTCACTGAGAAGACTGTACGTAGGTGATTAGTGAGTACCAGTCAATTCACTGAGAAGAGCTGTACAGTAGGTGATTAGTGAGTACCAGTCAATTCACTGAGAAAGAGCTGTACAGTAGGTGATTAGTGAGTACCAGTCAATTCACTGAGAAAGAGCTGTACAGTAGGTGATTAGTGAGTACCAGTCAATTCACTGAGAAAGAGCTGTACAGTAGGTGATTAGTGAGTACCAGTCAATTCACTGAGAAAGAGCTGTACAGTAGGTGATTAGTGAGTACCAGTCAATTCACTGAGAAAGAGCTGTACAGTAGGTGAGTGAGTACCAGTCAATTCACTGAGAAAGAGCTGTACAGTATGGTTGATTAGTGAGTACCAGTCAATTCACTGAGAAAGAGCTGTACAGTAGGTATTAGTGAGTACCAGTCATTCACTGAGAAAGAGCTGTACATTAGGTCATTAGTGAGTACCAGTCAATTCACTGAGAAAGAGCTGTACAGTAGGTGATTAGTGAGTACCAGTCATTCACTGAGAAAGAGCTGTACATTAGGTCATTAGTGGAGTACCCAGTCAATTCACTGAGAAAGAGCTGTACAGTAGGTGATTAGTGAGTACCAGTCAATTCACTGAGAAGAGCTGTACATAGGTGATTAGTGAGTACCAGTCAATTCACTGAGAAAAGAGCTGTACAGTAGGTGATTAGTGAGTAACCAGTCAATTCACTGAGAAAGAGCTGTACAGTAGGTGATTAGTGAGTACCAGTCAATTCACTGAGAAAGAGCTGTACAGTAGGGATTAGGTTTCTTCATTCCTTTGGACCTAAAAAGTCAGCGATACTTAGTGTATGTCACAGTCAATTCTCATCTAGCACAGCAATACCTTTGTTGACCAAACTAGTGATTAGGTGTGTATCATCATCTGAAAGCGCAACATTAGTCATATCCATTCCCCACTTATGCTTGTTCCTATCCATGTTTAATAGCTCTTTCATCTAACTCTCAACATGGCTGCCATCTATCCTCCTATCCCATCAGCAATACTATCTCCTCTCCTCTGCCTCTCAACTCTCTGTTACTCAGTGTAGCTATAGCTAAAACCAACTTGTATCCACTCCTCACCTAGTTCCTCCTCCTTCTCCTCTCCTCTCCTCTGTCCTCATCTCATCTCCTCTGTTACCTCTCTTCATCATCTGCTACTATCCTCTTCATTCATCTCCTACTGTTACCTCCTCAATCTCACTCATCTACTCTCCTCTGTACATCTGTTTCCTCTCTAATATTCCTCTATCTCCTCTGTACCCTCAATCTCTACTCCTCCGTCTCACTCCTTTCCATCATTATCCTATGTTTCTCTCATCATACCTCTCCTATCCTCAATTCCTCTGTAAACCCTCTGTTCCATATCGTATTCTCATATCATCTCACTCTACCCTACATATCTCCTCTCCTCCGTTCATCATTTCCTCTCCTCTACCTCTGTTCATCTCCTATCTTTCCTCTCATCATCTCCTCTCTCCTTCTTCGTCTCTTCCCTCTGTTCCTCTTCTTCCTATCCTATGCCCTCTTACCCTCTGTTCCTCTTCTTCCTCCCTTCCTACCTGTTCCTCCTTTCCTTCTTCCTCTATGTTCCTCTCTCATCTCCTCTGTTCCTCTCTCATCTCCTCTCTCCTCTGCCTCTCTTCCCTCTGTTCCTCTCTCCTCTCCTCTGTCTCCTCCGTACCCTCCTCTCCTCTCCTACGTCTCCTCCTTTCCTCTCCTCTCCTCTGCCTCTCTTCCCTCCATTCCTCTCTCATCTCCTCTGTTCCTCTCTCATCTCCTCTCTCTCCTCTCCTCTACCTCTCTTCCCTCTGTTCCTCTCTCATCTCTCTCCTCTGTTAATGACCTACTTCAGTAGCACCAGAAATAGCAGCAGTACTCAGGTCTCGGCTACCCATGCAGTCTTTCTGCTTCACTCTTCCAGCCATCCTGCCATTCTACCACCACCAAGCCCAGGACAAGACAGGAGTGTAGAGGGGGATGGTGGGGGAGGTGGAGAGAGAGACATGTCTCCCAAGGGTTAGAGAGAGAATTCAGAGAGAGAGAGAGTGTGAGAGCGAGAGAAAGGGGGAATGAGGAGGAAACTGAGCTGCACTTCCTAACCTCCTGCCAAATGTATGACCATATTAGAGACACATATTTCCCTCAGATTACACAGACCCACAAAGTATTCGAAAACAAATCCAATTTTGATAAACTCCCACATCTATTGGGTGAAATACCACAGTGTGCCATCACAGCAGCAAGATTTGTGACCTGTTGCCACAAGAAAAGGGCAACCAGTGAAGAACAAACATAATTGTAAATACAACCCATATTTTTGTTGATTATTGTCACTTTTGTACTTTAAAATTTTTGCACACATTACAACCTGTATATGACATAATATGACATTTGAAATGTATTTATTATTTGGAAAATTTTTGTGAGTGGGAATGTTTACTGTTAATTTGTTATTGTTTATTTCCGTTTTGTTAATTATCTTTTTCACTTGCCAATAAAGCATCCATCCGCCTCTCCTATCATCTTTATCCATCCAACCACCCTTCATCCATCCACCTCCCCTACCTCTCCTACCCACTTATCCATCCAACCACCCTTCATCCATCCAAACCTTCCTATCCCCTTATCCATCCAACCCACCTCATCCATCCACCTCCTACCCATCTTTATCCATCCAACCACCCTTCATCCATCCACCTCCCCTACCCATCTTTATCCATCCAACCACCCTTCATCCATCCACCTCCGCCCTACCCATCTTTATCCATCCAACCACCCTTCATCCATCCGCCTCTCCTATCATCTTTATCCATCCAACCACCCTTCATCCATCCACCTCTCCTACCCATCTTACCACCAACCACCCTTCACCATCCACCTCTCCTACCCATCTTATCCTCCACCACCCTCACCACCACCCCCGCCCTACCCATCTTATACCTCCAACCCACCCTTCATCCATCCACCTCCTCTTCCCCATCTTTATCCATCCAACCACCCTCATCCATCCAAACCCACCTACCCATCTTATCCCTCCAACCACCCTCAAACCATCCACCCGCCTACCACCTTACCATCCAACCACCCTCATCCAGCCACCCGCCTACAACCTCCATCCAATACCTTTACCCTCCACCTCTCCTACCAACATCCACCACCACCCCTTCATCCCCTCCACCTCCTACCCTCTTTATCCATCCCAAACCCCCCTTCATCCCCTGCCCCCGCCTACCCATCTTTAACCACCAACCACCCTCATCCACCCCACCACTCCACCCACTTACCAGCCAGCACACCGCCTTCATCCACCGCCCCTCCAACACTTAAACCATCCAACCACCCCCTCATCCATCCGCCCGCCCCCACCCCACTTTCCACCAACCAGCACCTTCATCCACCCATCAACCATTCCCCTCACCCCTCCAATCCCCCTCCAACCACCCTCAAACCATCCACCTTTTCCACCCCAATCTTACACCCCACCCACCGCCAACACCCAGCCACCCTCCTACCCACTTTATCCATCAACCACCCCCTTCACCCACACCCCACCACCCCATCTTAAAATTCCAAACACCCCATCCACCACTCCTACCCATCTTACGATCAACCACCCTTCATCCATCCACCTCTCCTACCCATCTTTATCCATCCAACCCCCACTTTATCCTCCCCCTCTCCACCCAGCTTATCCATCAACACCATCCATCCACCCCTCCCCCTATCATCCTATACCCATCCCAACCACCCTTCATCCACCACCTCTCATACCCATTTTTATCCATCCATCCACCTCTCCTACCCATCTTTATCCATCCAACCACCCTTCATCCATCCACCTCTCCTACCCATCTTTATCCATCCAACCACCCTTCATCCATCCACCTCTCCTACCCATCTTTAAACCATCCAACCCACCCCTTTATCCATCCACCCTCCCTACCCCTCTTTACCCCTCCAACCAAACCCCTTTACCCCCCACCTCGCCTACCCATCTTTATCCATCCAACCACCCTTCATCCATCCACCTCTCCTACCATCTTTATCCATCCAACCACCCTTCATCCATCCACCTCTCCTACCCATCTTTATCCATCCAACCACCCTTCATCCCCTCTCCTACCATCTTTATCCATCCAACCACCCTTCATCCATCCCCCTCTCCTACCCATCTTTATCCATCCAACCACCCTTCCCCTCCATCCACCTCCGCCACCCATCTTTAAACCATCCCAACCACCCTTCATCCCCCTCTCCCCCACATTTTCCATCCAAACCACCCCATCCAGCCACCCCCACCCCCGGAGCCACCAACCACCCCAATCCCCCCACCTCTCCACCCCACCATCCACCCCCCCTTCCCCCACCACAAACTCCCACCTTTCCCCACCCCAACACCTCACACCATCCCCCCCTCGCACCAACACCACCAACCAAACCCTCAACCCCCCACCCTCCTCCCATTTACCACCCAAACCCCCCCACCAGCGGCCACGGGCCTACCCATTTTATCCATCCCCACCACCCCAAACCATCCCCACCCCCTACCCCTTATCCACCAACCACCCTCACCCCCGCCCCCTATCATCTTATCCACCAACCACCCTCATCATCCGCCTCCTACCCCATCTTTCCATCCAACCACCCTTCATCCAGCCACCCCCTAAACCCATCTTTACCATCCAACACCCTTCACCATCCACTTTTCCCCACCCCCTCTATCCATCCAACCACCCTTCATCCATTCCACCTCCCCTACCATGCTTATCCTTCCAACCACCCTTCATCCACAACCTCCTCACCCACGTTACAATTTCCAACCACCCTTCACCACCACCTCCCTAACCACCCTCTTTAGCATCAAAACCCCCCTCACCACCACCCCCACCCATCTACCAGCCAACCACCCCACCATCCCCCCCCTCCCACCCAGCCAACCCCACCAAACCAAACCCCCATCCCACCCTCCACACTTATCATCCAACCACCCTTCACACCCCCCACCCTAGCCCATTTTCTACCCCACCATCCACCTCTCCTACCCTCTTATCCATCCAACCACCTTCAAACCATCCAAACCCCTCCTACCCCATCTTTACCAATCCAACCACCTTCATCCACCCCCTCTCCACCCATCTTTATCCATCCAAACCACCCTTATCCATCCATCCGCTACATCTTATCTTCCAACTACCCCACCCATCCACCCTGCCTACCCATCTTACCACCAACCCCCTTCACCATCCACTCTCCTACCATCTTTATCCACCCCCAACCACCCTCATCCATCCACCCCTCCCCCATCTTTCCATCCAACCACCCTTCATCCCTCCACCTCTCCTACCCATCTTATCCATCCAACCACCCTTCATCATCCAAACCCCCCTACCCATCTTTATCCATCCCAAACCCCCCTTCATCCCCCACCTCTCCTACCCATCTTTATCCAAACCAACCCCATCCTCCACCCTCTCCTACATCTTTCCATCCAAACCCACCTTCAAATTCCATCACCTCCCTACCAAACTTTCCAAATTCCAACCACCCTTCATCCATCACCTCCCTACCATCTTTATCCATCCAAACCCCCTTCATCCACCTCCGCCTACCCATCTTTTTCCATCAAAACCCCCCTTCATCCCTCCCCCACCTACCCATTCTTATCCATCCACCACCCTTCATCCATCCCCTCTCCTACCCATCTTTTTCCATCCAACCACCCTTCATTCCCTCCACCCTCCTACATCTTTTTCCCTCCAACCACCCTTCAAACCATCCAAACCCCTTCCACCCCTTTTTCCCCTCAACCACCTTCTCATCCACCTCTCTACCCATCTTTATCCATCCAACCACCCTTATCATCCACCCTCCTACCCATCTTTTATCCATCCAACCACCCCTTCATCCATCCACCCTCTCCTACCCCATCTTTATCATCCAACCACCCTTCTCCCCTCCCCCCCCGAAACCATCCTTTATAATCCAACCACCTTATCATCCACCTCACCACATCTTTATCCATTCCAACACCCTTGACCACCAAAAACCCCTTCCCAAACCCAACCTTATCCACCAACCACCTTCACCCCCACTCCCCTACCCAAACGTAGTCCTAACGCACACCCTTAAACCATTTTACCGCTATCTTACCATTCCCAAACCCCCCTCTATTCCCCTCCTTTTACCCAACTAGTTCTAAAAACCATCCAACCACCTTATTCCTCCACCACTTACCCATCTTACCCTCCAAAACCCCCCTTCATTTTTACCACCTCTCTTAAAACCCAAACCTTTATCATTTTTAAAACCACGTTCATATCCACCTCCCTCCCTTTACACCCACCACCCTTCATCTCCACCCATCAAACCCGGGGGCCAACTTTCCTGTTGGGAACTAGGGCCTTATTCAACCTTGGGTTAAAAAAACAGACCTTTGTCACCCCCAGAGAGCCTTTTTCATACCTAACCCAGGAGTTTGGTTAAAACCCCCCTCTTTCATTTTTTCATTGGTTAAATTAGACCCCCAAAAGGGTTAACACCAACCCCTTTACCAACCCAGAGCAGTCCCAACCGGTAACACCACAACACTCTTCATTTTCCACAGCAGCTTGGTTCACTAGACCGGTTAAAAACCAACAGCTTTTAATTCACCAACGCTAGCTGGGTTTTTTTTTTTTTTTTTTTTTTTTTCTATTTAACACACTGGAAAGGGAAAAAAAAACAAAAGCATCCCGGGGCCTTAACACCTGGAAGGGAGCAGGTTCCCTTTGGTTTAAAACACCTAAAAGGGCAGGGTTGGTTCAAAAACCCCTTTCCACCCAAGAGCCCCAAACACTGGTTAACTTTAACCTAGAGCCCTCTCTGCATTTTTGACCATGATATTAATGTATTGAACACACAAATGATTAGACACACAACACTCTATTCTCATTTCAACCCAAGCAGACTAGTCTAGAACCGGATTACACACACAACACTCTATTCTCATTTCAACACAAGCAGACTAGTCTAGAACCGGATTACACACACAACACTCTATTCTCATTTCAACACAAGCAGACTAGTCTAGAACCGGATTACACACACAACACTCTATTCTCATTTCAACACAAGCAGACTAGTCTAGAACCGGATTACACACACAACACTCTATTCTCATTTCAACACAAGCAGACTAGTCTAGAACCGGATTACACACACAACACTATTCTCATTTCAACACAAGCAGACTAGTCTAGAACCGGATTACACACACAACACTCTATTCTAATTTCAACACAAGCAGACTAGTCTAGAACCGGATTACACACACAACACTCTATTCTCATTTCAACACAAGCAGACTAGTCTAGAACCGGATTAACTGTCCTGTGATTGTTCTAATGATTTACTTTTCTCATTCACCTGGAGCAGTTTGGTTAACACCTAGAGCAGTTTGGTTAACACATAGAGCAGCTTGGTTAACACCTAGAGCAGCTTGGTTAACACCTAGAGCAGCTTGGTTAACACCTAGAGCAGCTTGGTTAACACCTAGAGCAGCACGGTTAACACCTAGAGCAGCTTGGTTAACACCTAGAGCAGCACGGTTAACACCTAGAGCAGCTTGGTTAACACCTAGAGCAGCTTGGTTAACACCTAGAGCAGCTTGGTTAACACCTGGAGCAGCTTGGTTAATTCACCTAGAGCAGCTTGGTTAACACATAGAGCAGCTTGGTTAACACCTAGAGCAGCTCGGTTAACACCTAGAGCAGCTTGGTTAACACCTAGAGCAGCACGGTTAACACCTAGAGCAGCTTGGTTAACACCTAGAGCAGCTCGGTTAACACCTAGAGCAGCTTGGTTAACACCTAGAGCAGCACGGTTAACACCTAGAGCAGCTTGGTTAACACCTAGAGCAGTTTGGTTAACACCTAGAGCAGCACGGTTAACACCTAGAGCAGCTTGGTTAACACCTAGAGCAGCTTGGTTAACACCTAGAGCAGCACGGTTAACACCTGGAGCAGCTTGGTTAACACCTAGAGCAGCTTGGTTAACACCTGGAGCAGCACGGTTAACACCTGGAGCAGCTTGGTTAACACCTAGAGCAGCTTGGTTAATTCACCTAGAGCAGCTTGGTTAATTAACTCTGTCAGTGATACTCAAATTCTGCTTATCAGACACTGTGTGTGTGTGTGTGTGTGTGTGTGTGTGTGTGTGTGGTGTGTGTGTGTGTGTGTGTGTGTGTGTGTGTGTGTGTGTGTGTGTGTGTTTTTGCTTAACTATCCTTGTGGGTACCAGAAGTCCTCACAAGGATAGTAAAAGAAGGAACATTGTGGGGACATCTTGCCGGGCCTCATGAGGAAAATGCTATTTTAGGTTTCGGGTTACAATTAGGGTTAGGTTTAGTTTTAGGGTTAGGTATAGTTTTAGGGTTAGGTATAGTTTTAGGGTTAGGTATAGTTTTAGGGTTAGGTTTAGTTTTAGGGTTAGGTATAGTTTTAGGGTTAGGGGTTTGTAGTGAAGGATAGGTTTAGGGTTATGGTTAGGGTTATGGTTAGGTTAAGGGCTAAGGTTAGATTTAGGGTTAGGGACAATAGGATTTTGGATGGGAATAAATTATTTGGTCCCTACAAGGATTTCAATACAAAACTGTGTGTGTGTGTGTACAGCATTAGATGGGAGGATCCTTAACTAATTGAAGTGAAGAGGAGAGGAAAACGCTAAAATATTCATTTCCCAGAATGCCACACATGCATCTGTTTATTCTGGTTGGTTCTCCAGACCAGTAAAAAAAAAGAGCACAGTGGTAACCGTAGTAACTAAACATGAGCCAAAAATGGTGCATGTCATTTCAGTCACTTGCACTTAGTGTAGTGAAACAACATGCTTTTATAAAGGGGCACTCTGCAGTTCAAACAACAATAAAGTAGTTTGAAGGATTATAAATCGTGGGTTATTGCCTTCTAGGGTAGATGAGTATCAGTGACAGAGTTAAACACACACACACATTCATTTAGTCTGTGTGTGCGCGCGCATGTGCGTCCGTTCACGCATTTAACTCTGTCACTGATACTCATCTACCCAAGATTATAATCCTTCAAACGCACAACAAGGCAATAACCCAAGATTATAATCCTTCAAACGCACAACAAGACAATAACCCAATATTATAATCCTTCAAACGCACAACAAGGCAATAACCCAAGATTATAATCCTTCAAACGCACAACAAGACAATAACCCAAGATTATAATCCTTCAAACGCACAACAAGGCAATAACCCAAGATTATATCCTTCAAACACACAACAAGACAATAACCCAAGATTATAATCCTTCAAACGCACAACAAGGCAATAACCCACGATTATAATCCCTAGAGAGCTACATACACATAGTAATAATCCAACTTTAAAGTCCTCAGAAGCATCAACACAAGGATTAACATTTAAACATTTCACTCTGACGATGTTAAATTGTAAAGCATTAGACGGATCTCTTTTACTAATTCTTTAAAGGTCTCGTCCAGTCAAACTCAAATATAATTCTATCCATCAGTTTTATTCCATATATCAGGTCGGGTGTTATTAGACTCAACAAAGTTTGAAAAATGAGTTTCATAGCTAAAGAAACCTAATTATTTTAACATTTTACCCTTACATAAACATAGTTTATATTCAGGGTTCTGATGGGGTACAACAGTTGAACTAAGCTCATGAGGCATTTATAAATTATACTCTTCAAGAATCAAAATGGGGTATATATCATTAATCTAAAAAAAAGAAATGGATGTAGCAATCGCAGATTACCCCTTTAAACTGTACAGCGTTAGATGGGAGGATCCTTAACTAATTGAAGTGAAGAGGAGAGGAAAACGCTAAAATATTCATTTCCCAGAATGCCACACATGCATCTGTTTATTCTGGTTGGTTCTCCAGACCAGTAAAAAAAGAGCACAGTGGTAACCATAGTAACTAAACATGAGTTATGCAGCAGAGCCAAAAATGGTGGCTCTCATTTCAGTCACTTGCACTTAGTGTAGTGAAACAACATGCTTTTAAAGGGGCACTCTGCAGTTCAAACAACAATAAAGTAGTCACGTGTAAACAGCTGAGGGATGGGGCTAATCCTTGTGTTGATGCGTCTGAGGACTTTTAAGGTTTGATTTTTACTAAATGTAACTACTCTCAAATTCATGGACAGAGCTAGGACTGACCATCCATGATATCACAATTCTAGTTTTAATCATGTATTGAGGCTATACAGTGTTTGTTTACAATTACAGTTTTTACAAACAATGAAGTAAAACAAGCTTCTATTTAGGGTTCTGATGGGGTACGACAGCTGAACTAAGCTAATGAGGCATTTATAATTTATATTCTTCAACAATCAATGGCTATATATCATTAATTTAAAAGTAAAAAAAAATGGATCTACTAATCACAGACGGCCCCTTTAATGTTGCTGGCCCATTTTCCAAACTCCCATGTCTGCTCCTCTCCCTTGGTAACTCTACAACATCATGTTGTGCTCCGTAGGTTGACTGAGTGTGTTTTCATTCAGCATTATATTTCTGGGGAGATGTATTGATTATGGAAAGTCCAATAATAGACTGATACAGTAGCATAACAACACACAGAAGCTGTGGTTTCAATGCAACACAGCTACATTCTTGTCTATCAAGGTTGAGTACTGTGTCATGTATTTTATTTTTTTGTGTGGACCCCAGGAAGAGTAGCTACTGCATGAGCAACAGCTAATGAGGAGCCCAATAAACTAAACTGCACAATCTAGATATACTGTAATACAGAAAGATACTTACCTACAATGGCAACGTTATGTTCAGATCCACAAGCAATCTGTGGAGAGAAAAACAGACGTGATGAGCTCTCTGCATGATATATTCTGTTGATTGGTGATGAGATCTGAAGTCTGCATCATATGTTCTGTTCATTGGTGATGAGATCTGAAGTCTGCGTCATATCTACTGTTGATTGGAAGTCTCGAGGTTTTGCTCACCTGAACTAGAGTATCTCATGATAAGCTGCAGAACACACTATTTACCAAGAGAGTTTTCATCTATATTTTTCGTTGCTGTCTATTTACCAACACAAACCGATGCTGGCACTAAGACCGCACTCAATGAGCAGTATAAGGCCATAAGCAAACAGGAAAACGCTCATCCAGAGGCGGCGCTCCTAGTGGCCGGGGACTTTAATGCAGGGAAACTGAAATCTGTTTTAACTCATTTCTACCAGCATGTTAAATGTGCAACCAGAGGAAAAAAATCTCTAGACCACCTTTACTCCACACACAGATACGTATACAAAGCTCTCCCTCGCCCTCCATTTGGCAAATCTGACCATAATTATATCCTCCTGATTCCTGCTTACAATCAAAAACTAAAGCAGGAAGTACCAGTGACTCGATCAATACAGAAGTGGTCAGATGATGCAGATGCTAAGATACAGGACTGTTTTACTAGCACAGACTGGAATATGTTCCGGGATTCTTCAGATAGCATTGAGGAGTACGCCACATCAGTCACTGGCTTCATCAATAAGTGCATCGATGACGTCGTCCCCACAGTGACCGTACGTACATACCCCAACCAGAAGCCATGGATTACAGGCAACATCCGCACTGAGCTAAAGGGTAGAGCTGCCGCTTTCAAGGAGCAGGACTCTAACCCGGACGCTTAAAGAAATCCCGCTATGCCCTCCGACGAACCATCAAACAGGCATAGCGTCAATACAGGCCTAAGATCGAATCGTACTACACAGGCTCTGACGCTTGTCGGATGTGGCAGGGCTTGCAAACTATTACGGACTACAAAGAGAAGCACAGCCGCGAGTTGCCCAGTGACACGAACCTACCAGACCAGCTAAACTAATTCTATGCTCACTTCAAGGCAAGCAACACTGAAGCATGCATGAGAGCATCAGCTGTTCTGGACGACTGTGTGATCACGCTCTCCGTAGCCAATGTGAGTAAGACCTTTAAACAGGTCAACATTCACAAGGCCGCAGGGCCAGACGGATTACCAGGACGTGTACTCCGAACATGCGCTGACCAACTGGCAAGTGTCTTCACTGACATTTTCAACCTGTCCCTGACTGAGTCTGTAATACCAACATGTTTCAAGCAGACCACCATAGTCCCTGTGCCCAGGAACACTAAGGTAACCTGCCTAAATGACTACCGACCCATAGCACTCACGTCTGTAGCCATGAAGTGCTTTGAAAGGCTGGTCATGGCTCACATCAACACCATTATCCCAGAAACACTAGACCCACTCCAATTTGCATATCGCCCCAACAGATCCACAGATGATGCAATCTCTATTGCACTCCACACTGTCCTTTTCCACCTGTACAAAAGGAACACCTACGTGAGAATGCTGTTCATTGACTACAGCTCAGCATTCAACACCATAGTGCCCTCAAAGCTCATCACTAAGCTAAGGATCCTGGGTCTAAACACCTCCCTCTGCAACTGGATCCTGGACTTCCTGACGGGCCGCCCCCAGGTGTATATAGCCTGTATATAGCCTCACTACTGTTATTTCACATTGACTCTGTACCGGTACCCCCTGTATATAGCCTCCCTACTGTTATTTCACATTGACTCTGTACCGGTACCCCCTGTATATAGCCTCCCTACTGTTATTTCACATTGACTCTGTACCGGTACCCCCTGTATATAGCCTCGCTACTGTTATTTCACATTGACTCTGTACCGGTACCCCCTGTATATAGCCTCACTACTGTTATTTCACATTGACTCTGTACCGGTACCCCCTGTATATAGCCTCACTACTGTTATTTCACATTGACTCTGTACCGGTACCCCCTGTATATAGCCTTATCTATTTTTTACTTAACACTTAAATTTCGTACAACTGCATTGTTGGTTAAGGGCTTGTAAGTAAACATTTCACTGTAAGGTCTACACCCGTTGTATTCGGCACATGTGACAAATACAATTTGATTTGATTTGATGATGAGATTACTAGTCTGGGAAGTACAGTAGCTGGGAAGACAGTGACAATGTTATGGCTATAATTTCTACTTTCTACAGCTAACCTATTAAAATCAAATCAAATGTTATTGGTCACATACATATTTAGCAGATGTTATTGCGGGTGTAGCGAAATGCTTGTGTTCCAAGCTCCAACAGTGCAGTTGTATCTAACAATTCACAACAATAGACACAAATCTAAAAGTAAAAGAATGGAATTAAGAAATATATACACTACCAGTCAAAAGTTTGGACACACCTACTCATTCAAGGGTTTTTCTGTATTTGTACTATTTTTTACATTGTAGAATAATAGTGAAGACATCAAAACTATGAAACAACACATATGGAATCATGTAGTAACCAAAAAAAAATTGTTAAACAAAATCAAAATATATTTTATATTTGAGATTCTTCAAATAGCCACCCTTTGCCTTGATGACAGCTTTGCACAATCTTGATTTGTTTAACACTTTTTTTGGTTACTACATGATTCCATATGTGTTATTTCAATGTTTTGATGTCTTCAATATTATTCTACAATGTAGAAAATAGTAAAAACAAAGAAAAACCCTTGATATAAATGAGTAGGTGTGTCCAAACTTTTGACTGGTACTGTAAATATTAGGACGAGCAATGTCAGAGTGGCATTGACTAAAATACAGTAGAATAGAATACAGTCTATACATATGAGATGAGTAAAGCAGTACAGTGAGGGGAAAAAGTATTTGATCCCCTGCTGATTTTGTACGTTTGCCCACTGACAAAGACATGATCAGTCTATAATTTTAATGGGAGTTTTATTTGAACAGTGAGAGACAGAATAACAACAACAAAAAATCCAGAAAAACACATGTCAAAAATGTTATAAATTGACTTGCATCAAATCAAATACTTTTTTCCCTCACTGTATGTAAACATTATTAAAGTGGCCAGTGATTCCATGTCTATGTATATAGGGCAGCAGCCTCTAATGTGCAGGGTTGAGTAACCGGGTGGTAGCCGGCTAGTGATGGCTATTTAACAGTCTGATGGCCTTGAGATAGAAGCTGTTTTTCAGTCTCTTGGTCCCAGCTTTGATGCACCTGTACTGACCACGCCTTCTGGATGATAGCGGCCATGGCTCGGGTGGTTGATGTCCTTGATTATCTTTTTGGCCTTCCTGTAACATCGGGTGCTGTAGGTGTCCTGGAGGGCAGGCAGTGTGCCCCCTGGTGATGCGTTGGGCAGACCGCACCCCCCTCTGGAGAGCCCTGCGGTTGCGGGCGGTGCAGTCGCCGTACCAGGCGGTGATACAGCCCGACAGGATGCTCTCAATTGTGCATCTGTAAAAGTTTGTGAGTGTCTTAGGGGCCAAGCCAAATGTCTTCAGCCTCCTGAGGATGAAGAGGCATTGTTGAGCCTTCTTCACCACACTGTCTGTGTGGGTGGACCATTTCAGATTGTCAGTGATGTGCACACTGAGGAACTTGAAGCTTTCCACCTTCTTCACTGCGGTCCTGTCGATGTGGATAGGGGCATGCTCCCTCTGCTGTTTCCTGAAGTCCACGATCAGCTCCTTTGTTTTGTTGATGTTGAGGTCATTTTTATGGCACCACACTCCCAGAGCCCTCACCTCCTCCCTGTAGGCTGTCTCGTCATTGTTGGTAATCAAGCCTACTACTGTTGTGTCATCTGCAAACTTGATGATTGAGTTGGAGGTGTGCGTGGCCACGCAGTCATGGGTGAACAGGGAGTACAGGAGGGGGCTGAGCACGCACCCTTGTGGGGCCCCAGTTTTGAGGATCAGCGAAGTGGAGGTGTTGTTTCCTACCTTCACCACCTGGGGGTGGCTGTCAGGAAGTCCAGGAACCAGTTGCACAGGGTGGGGTTCAGACCCAGGGCTCCGAGCTTAATGATGAGCTTGGAGGGTACTATGGTGTTGAAGGCTGGGCTATAGTTCATGAACAGCATTTTTACATAGGTATTCCTCTTGTCCAGATGGGATAGGGCAGTGTGCAGTGCGATGGCGATTGCATCGTCTGTGGATCTATTGGGGTGGTAAGCAAATTGAAGTGGGTCTAGGGTGTCAGGTAAGGTAGAGGTGATATGCTCCTTGACTAGCCTCTCAAAGCACTTCATGATGACAGAAGTGAATGCTACAGGGTGATAGTCATTTAGTTCAGTTACCTTTGGTTTCTTGGGTACAGGAACAATGGTGGGCATCTTGAAGCAAGTGGGGACAGCAGACTGGGATAGTGAGAGATTGAATATGTCCGTAAACACTCCAGCCAGCTGGTCTGTGCATGCTCTGAGGACGCGGCTAGGGATGCCGTCTGGGCCGGCAGCGTTGCGGCGGTTAACACGCTTAAACGTCTTAATCACGTCGGTCATGGAGAACGAGAGCTCACAGTCCTATTCTACATGATCAACATACAAAACAACAAACTACATTACATAGGCCGAATATATGCAGGGAGCACACATAAATCCACCCTTCTTTTGACAAGGCACACATCTTTTCTCTTTCTTAACATGTTAGCATGTAGCTGAGGCAAGATATTATTACATCAATAGGGAGATCCCAAATAGCACCCTATTCCTTATATAGAGACCTATGGACCCTGGTCTAAAGTAGTGCACTACATAGGGAATAGAGTGCCATTTGAGACGCTGACCCAGCATAATGGCAAGGTTCTCAGAGAGCCACTAAGACTGGAGGTTAAAAGGAGCATTGCCATGTTATTCCCATGCTATTCACTAATAATTGCTAGCCTGGAGGTCCCATGTGACAATGACCATGGGAGTTGGCAAGACAGCACAAAGGCTAGCCAGAGACCAGGCTACATAGTGGCCCGCTTGGAGAAGATGATGTTGGGCCTATAGCTAAATATGTGCCACGTTGTTATCTCTCTGGGGGGCTGATGGTGTTAGATAATATGTTGTTATCTCTCTGGGGGGCTGATGGTGTTAGATAATATGTTGTTATCTCTCTGGGGGGCTGATGGTGTTAGATAATGTTGTTATCTCTCTGGGGGGCTGATGGTGTTAGATAATATGTTGTTATCTCTCTGGGGGGCTGATGGTGTTAGATAATGTTGTTATCTCTCTGGGGGGCTGATGGTGTTAGATAATATGGTGTTATCTCTCTAGGGGGGCTGATGGTGCTGATAAAGGGAGAGGCACCCTGGTTGTGTCCCAATAATCTCTTATTTCTTTCCTTTACTGATTCCAAAGGTAATGACTGGTATAAGAGACTCCCAGTAGCCCATGCTTCCACCAACCCATTGCTTTTAGATTTGAAGGAAGTAGTGAACAAGTGCACACTTCAGGAGAAAGGAGGGATTGGGACGCAACCACTGATTGCACACACAGACATAATAGGGTGCATCCAAAATAGCACCCTATTCCCCTTACAGTGCAGGTAATAACCAACGCACTCATACAGTAGCCTTGTATCAAGGATAGAACTCTGTAACAAAGAACCTTGAGTTTGAGTGATTGTGATTTAGTTAGTTTCTACTGCCCTCTACTGGACTGGGGCTGAACTTCTCTTCAACAGTCTCTCTCCACACCAATAAGGATGAATGACAAGAGGATTGTGGAATCGAGGGCTTTTTCGACATTGCAGGCGACTGACAACTGACTGATCTACAAAATCACCTCGCTTCATACAAAACTACTCATTATTATTCACCCCACAATGCATCACAGATTTCGAACACGGTAATTGTTTGGTTAATTTGTGCAACAGCGCGACTGCTTAGCGGATGGTCAGGAACGCGGCCATTATCTCAAACACACCTGTCTGGCTCCACAGAGGACCTTGACTTCCGCAGGGACACGTGCCCATTGGCTGGCAGCTCCCGTCGACGCACCACCTGATCGCTGATCTGCACTCTGATTGGTTGATTCTGTCCTTCCCAGCTGTCCGTAATTGCTTCTGCCCCAGGTGAAGACCCGCCCACTCTCTGGAAGAAACAAGTGGCACTCCATTTAGTCAGGATCATTATAAGATGGTAACAAGACATTATAAGATGGTAACAAGACATTATAACATGGTAACAAGACATTATAAGACGGTAATAAGACATTAAGATGGTACTAAGACATAAGATGTTACTAAGACATTACAAGATGGTAATAAGATATTAACCCTTGTGTGGTGTTCGGGTTTGTGGGACCCATTTTCAATGTTTACTAAAAGAAAAACGATGCAATGAATCATTTTTTCAACCTGAGACTCATTGGCCTTGGCTCATTGTAAAATATGTAAAATAACACATTTTAATTGAGGGCACACTGTGCACCCCCTACACATTTATATTCCATATGTGGTGTTCGGGTCCATCGTACCCGAGGGTAATAAAAGGGTGGAAAAGTGTGTAGGTGAAAACAAGTAAAAATGAAACAAAAAGGTTTGCTCTTTGCCTTCCTCCTCCCTGCTGTTTCAACATAGCACCAAGAACCTGTCTCCCTGCCTGTCTGCCTGTCTCCCTGCCTGTCTGTCTGCCTGTCTCCCTGCCTGTCTGTCTGTCTCCCTGCCTGCCTGTCTGTCTCCCTGCCTGCCTGCTTGTCTCCCTGCCTGTCCGTCTCCCTGTCCGTCTCCCTGTCCGTCTCCCTGCCTGTCTCCCTGCCTGTCTCCCTGCCTGCCTGTCTCCCTGTCTGTCTGCCTGTCTCCCTGTCTCCCTGCCTGTCTCCCTGCCTGCCTGTCTCCCTGCCTGCCTGTCTCCCTGTCTGTCTGTCTCCCTGCCTGTCTCCCTGCCTGTCTGTCTCCCTGCCTGTCTCCCTGTCTGTCTCCCTGCCTGTCTCCCTGCCTGTCTCCCTGCCTGTCTCCCTGTCTGTCTCCCTGCCTGTCTTCCTGCCTGCCCGTCTCCCTGTCTGTCTGTCTGTCTGTCTGTCTGTCTGTCTCCCTGTCTGTCTGTCTCCCTGTCTGTCTCCCTGCCTGCCTGCCTGCCTGTCTCCCTGCCTGTCTCCCTGCCTGTCTGTCTGTCTCCCTGCCTGTCTGTCTGCCTGCCTGTCTCCCTGCCTGTCTCCCTGCCCTTCTCCCTGCCTGCCTGTCTCCTGCTTTTCTCGCACTCTTTACCCTTTGTAGTGTGTGAAACCTCACAATGTCTTGCGGAAACCTGCACAATGTTATTTCAATACATTATTTCGATACATTGTAAAAAAATATATATGTGTATGTATTTTCCCACACTCTACCCCAGCCAGGTGCAAATTGGGGGAGGGACACAACAAATAAATAGCTTTGCAGGTGTGGCTCTTTACCACAATCAATCAGTATGGAGAAAATAATCTCTGCTCAGAGGGCCTTAGAATTTTTTTGGGCAGAGAGAGAAGCTTGTGTGGAAGGAGCGTCTTCCACTTTGGAAGATGGAAGAATTTTCAGAATATGAGGATCATGTCTCTGGACCGCCTTCCCCTGTTTTACAACCCTGGGCCCAACGTTACTGTTGATGAGAAGCTTATGCCATTTAGGCCTGCCCCTTCAGGCAGCACATACCGTCTAAACACGCAAAATATGGAATCAAGATCTGGGCTGCCTGTGATGCTGCTGCTTCATCAGATGCGGGGAACTTGCAAGTGTATACGGGGAAGCCAGATGGAGGAGCCCCTGAGAAGAACCAAGGGATGCGGGTTGTCCTGGACGTGACACAGGGACTCCGTGGCCACAACATCACATGCGATAACTTTTTTTTACTTCGCACAAGCTGAGACAGGAGCTCCTCAAGAGGAAGCTGACGATGGTAGGAACAGAACTAATTAACAAGCCAGAGCTCCCACCTCAAGCTGTTGAATACACGGAACAGGCCTGTCAAGTCCTCTAAGTTGGTGTTCACGGCCGACACGTCCCTAGTGTCCTACGTGCCAAAGAAGGGCAAAGATGTGGTACTCATGAGTACGCTGCATAGGGATGGGAGAATCTGTGGAACATCAAAAACCAGAAATCATAATGGATTACAATGCCTAAAAAACGAGGGGTGGACAATTTAGACAAGCTGGCTACAGCTGCAAAAGAAGAAACCTACGCTGGCCACTTGTGATATTCTTCAACATCTTGGACATCTCGGCGTACACCGCGTTTTGTCATCTGGATGGCGTTGAACTCAGGTTGGAACAGGGGGAAGCTCCAGAGGAGACGGCTTTTTCTCGAGGAGCTGGGCAAGGCACTGGTAAGACCTCAAATCCAGAGGAGGCAACATATCCCAAGGACCCCAGCTACTGCAGCCATCGTGAGGAGGATTCAGGAGGAGGATGCTGGCGCCCCATCCGCCCGACCCACAGAACCAACAACTCTAAACCCGGAAGTAAGTGTGAGTGATGTTGTTGTGTGTGTGTCTGACTCTCCTACCTTGGCCTGCTGTAACTATATACAGTGGGGAGAACAAGTATTTGATACACTGCCGATTTTGCAGGTTTTCCTAAAAAAATCCAGAAAATCACATTGTATGATTTTTAAGTAATTAATTTGCATTTTATTGCATGACATAAGTATTTGATCACCTACCAACCAGTAAGAATTCTGGCTCTCACAGACCTGTTAGTTTTTCTTTAAGAAGCCCTCCTGTTCTCCACTCATTACCTGTATTAACTGCACCTGTTTGAACTCGTTACCTGTATAAAAGACACCTGTCCACACACTCAAACAGACTCCAACCTCTCTACAATGGCCAAGACCAGAGAGCTGTGTAAGGACATCAGGGATAAAATTGTAGACCTGCACAAGGCTGGGATGGGCTACAGGACAAAAGGCAAGCAGCTTGGTGAGAAGGCAACAACTGTTGGCGCAATTATTAGAAAATGGAAGAAGTTCAAGATGACGGTCAATCACCCTCGGTCTGGGGCTCCATGCAAGATCTCACCTCGTGGGGCATCAATGATCATGAGGAAGGTGAGGGATCAGCCCAGAACTACACGGTAGGACCTGGTCAATGACCTGAAGAGAGCTGGGACCACAGTCTCAAAGAAAACCATTAGTAACACACTACGCCGTCATGGATTAAAATCCTGCAGCGCACGCAAGGTCCCCCTGCTCAAGCCAGCGCATGTCCAGGCCCGTCGGAAGTTTGCCAATGACCATCTGGATGATCCAGAGGAGGAATGGGAGAAGGTCATGTGGTCTGATGAGACAAGAATACAGCTTTTTGGTCTAAACTCTACTCGCCGTGTTTGGAGGAAGAAGAAGGATGAGTACAACCCCAAGAACACCATCCCAACCGTGAAGCATGGAGGTGGAAACATCATTCTTTGGGGATGCTTTTCTGCAAAGGGGACAGGACGACTGCACCGTATTGAGGGGAGGATGGATGGGGCCATGTATCACAAGATCTTGGCCAACAACCTCCTTCCCTCAGTAAGAGCATTGAAGATGGGTCGTGGCTGGGTCTTCCAGCATGACAACGACCCGAAACACACAGCCAGGGCAACTAAGGAGTGGCTCCGTAAGAAGCATCTCAAGGTCCTGGAGTGGCCTAGCCAGTCTCCAGACCTGAACCCAATAGAAAGTCTTTGGAGGGAGCTGAAAGTCCGTATTGCCCAGCGACAGCCCCGAAACCTGAAGGATCTGGAGAAGGTCTGTATGGAGGAGTGGGCCAAAATCCCTGCTGCAGTGTGTGCAAACCTGGTCAAGATCTACAGGAAACGTATGATCTCGGTAATTGCAAACAAAGGTTTCTGTACCAAATATTAAGTTCTGCTTTTCTGATGTATCAAATACTTATGTCATGCAATAAAATGCAAATTAATTACTTAAAAATCATACAATGTGATTTTCTGGATTTTTGTTTTAGATTCCGTCTCTCACAGTTGAAGTGTACCTATGATAAAAAATTACAGACCTCTACATGCTTTGTAAGTAGGAAAACCTGCAAAATCGGCAGTGTATCAAATACTTGTTATCCCCACTGTATGTGAGTGAGTGAGTGAGTGAATGAGTGAATGTGTGAGTGAGTGAGTGAGTGAGTGAGTGAATGAGTGAATGTGTGAGTGAGTGTGTGAGTGTGTGAGTGAGTGATGTTAGCTAAATTCATTCTAGATTGCAGCCGGTAGCAACAAGAAGAAGCGCTGTGATGTGTTTGGACCCGAGAAGGACAGGAAGACACAGTACACATGCATCAAGTGCAAGAAATACATTTTCAACACACACACACAGTAAAACTCTGTCCCACATGTGGTGTAGACTGGCCTTAATTTGTGTTCAATGGGGCTCATTTATCATTTCCATAAAATACTGTATGTAAAATCTGTCCTTCCAATTTGTTCAGTTCAAAGCAATAAACATAAATATCCATGAAAACCTTGTTTCATTTATATTTGTTCAAGATAAACATGATTTATTCCACCCATGTCTTGACTATATTGGGGTAAATTTGATCCCAAAAAAATGAATAGCGCTTTTATTGATAAATGAGATCTAGCAGAGGTAAATGGCAAATATTAACCATGTATGCTGTCTATATTGCTTGTAATTGATATAAGTCAACATCTAAGTATTAAGTATTTTTACGTAAATTGTTATGGCTGTATTGTTTTAAAAAACCCAAAATGTTGTGGGTCCATCAGACCCGGGTGAATAACAAACACACCATAAGATGGTAATAAGACATTATAAGATGGTAATAAGATATTATACGATGGTAATAAGACATAAGATGGTAATAAGACATAATAAGATGGTAATAAGACATTATAAGATGGTAATAAGACATTTTTAGGGTCATACATATTTATGACAAGTCTTACAATGTATTAGAACCGTTTCATAACGCATTATACCTGTATGTAGTGGTGTCACCCACAGCCCCATTAATACTAATACATGTGAATTCTCTAGTTAGATTTGAAGCCTCAACACAGAGACACCTCAGATATACAGCATTTCTCCAGATATACAGCATGTTTCCAGATATACAGCATGTTTCCAGATATACAGCATGTTTCCAGATATACAGCATGTTTCCAGATATACAGCATGTTTCCAGATATACAGCATGTTTCCAGATATACAACATTTTTCTAGATATGCAGCAGGTTTCTAGAAGGAGATCATTAAGTAAATTGACAAACCACAGAGACACCTCAGATATACAGCATGTCTCTAGATATACTGCATGTTTCCAGATATACAGCATGTTTCCAGATATACAGCATGTTTCCAGATATACAGCATGTTTCCAGATATACAGCATGTTTCCAGATATACAAAAAATGTCTAGATATACAGCAGGTTTCTAGAAGGAGATCATTAAGTAAATTGACAAACCACAGATATTCCTCAGATATACAACATGTTTCCAGATATACAGCATGTTTCCAGATATACAGCATGTTTCCAGATATACAAATTTTTTCTAGATATACAGCAGGTTTCTAGAAGGAGATCATTAAGTAAATTGACAAACCACAGAGATTCCTCAGATATACAACATGTTTCCAGATATACAGCATGTTTCCAGATATACAGCATGTTTCCAAATATACAGCACATTTCCACATATACAGCACATTTCCACATATACAGCATGTTTCCATATATACAGCATGTTTCCAGAAAGAGATCATCAAGTAAATTGACAAACCAAAAACAAAGAGATTCCTCAGATATGCAGCATGTTTCCAGATATACAGCATGTTTCTAGATATACAGCACGTTTCCAGATATACAGCACGTTTCCAGATATACAGCATGTTTCCAGATATACAGCATGTTTCCAGATATACAGCATGTTTCCAGATATACAGCATGTTTCCAGATATACAGCATGTTTCCAGATATACAACATGTTTCCAGATATACAGCATGTTTCCAGATATACAGCATGTTTCCAGATATACAGCATGTTTCCAGATATACAGCATGTTTCCAGATATACAACATGTTTCCAGATATACAGCATGTTTCCAGATATACAACATGTTTCCAGATATACAACATGTTTCCAGATATACAGCATGTCTCCAGATATACAACATGTTTCCAGATATACAGTGGGGGGAAAAAGTATTTAGTTAACCACCAATTGTGCAAGTTCTCCCACTTAAAAAGATGAGAGAGGCCTGTAATTTTCATCATAGGTACACGTCAACTATGACAGACAAAATTAGAAAAAAAAATCAAGAAAATCACATTGTAGGATTTTTTATGAATTTATTTGCAAATTATGGTGGAAAATAAGTATTTGGTCAATAACAAAAGTTTCTCAATACTTTGTTATATACCCTTTGTTGGCAATGACACAGGTCAAACGTTTTCTGTAAGTCTTCACAAGGTATTCACACACTGTTGCTGGTATTTTGGCCCATTCCTCCATGCAGATCTCCTCTAGAGCAGTGATGTTTTAGGGCTGTCGCTGGGCAACACGGACTTTGGGGTTGAGATCTGGAGACTGGCTAGGCCACTCCAGGACCTTGAAATGCTTCTTACGAAGCCACTCCTTCGTTGCCCGGGCGGTGTGTTTGGGATCATTGTCATGCTGAAAGACCCAGCCACGTTTCATCTTCAATGCCCTTGCATATGGAAGGAGGTTTTCACTCAAAATCTCACGATACATGGCCCCATTCATTTTTTGCTTTACACGGATCAGTCGTCCTGGTCCCTTTGCAGAAAAACAGCCCCAAAGCATGATGTTTCCACCCCCATGCTTCACAGTAGGTATGGTGTTCTTTGGATGCAACTCAGCATTCTTTGTCCTCCAAACACGACGAGTTGAGTTTTTACCAAAAAGTTCTATTTTGGTTTCATCTGACCATATGACATTCTCCCAATCCTCTTCTGGATCATCCAAATGCACTCTAGCAAACTTCAGACGGGCCTGGACATGTACTGGCTTAAGCAGGGGGACACGTCTGGCACTGCAGGATTTGAGTCCCTGGCGGCGTAGTGTGTTACTGATGGTAGGCTTTGTTACTTTGGTCCCAGCTCTCTGCAGGTCATTCACTAGGTCCCCCCGTGTGGTTCTGGGATTTTTGCTCACCGTTCTTGTGATCATTTTGACTTCACAGGGTGAGATCTTGCGTGGAGCCCCAGATCGAGGGAGATTATCAGTGGTCTTGTATGTCTTCCATTTCCTAATAATTGCTCCCACAGTTGATTTCTTCAAACCAAGCTGCTTACCTATTGCAGATTCAGTCTTCCCAGCCCGGTGCAGGTCTACAATTTTGTTTCTGGTGTCCTTTGACAGCTCTTTGGTCTTGGCCATAGTGGAGTTTGGAGTGTGACTGTTTGAGGTTGTGGACAGGTGTCTTTTATACTGATAGCAAGTTCAAACAGGTGCCATTAATACAGGTAACGAGTGGAGGACAGAGGAGCCTCTTAAAGAAGAAGTTACAGGTCTGTGAGAGCCAGAAATCTTGCTTGTTTGTAGGTGACCAAATACTTATTTTCCACCATAATTTGCAAATAAATTCATAAAAAATCCTACAGTGTGATTTTCTGGATTTTTTTCTCTCAATGTGTCTGTCATAGTTGACGTGTACCTATGATGAAAATTACAGGCCTCTCTCATCTTTTTAAGTGGGAGAACTTGCACAATTGGTGGCTGACTAAATACTTTTTTCCCCCACTGTACAACATGTTTCCAGATATACAGCATGTTTCCAGATATACAGCATGTTTCCAGATATACAGCATGTCTCCAGATATACAGCATCTTTCCAGATATACAGCATGTTTCCAGATATACAGCATGTCTCCAGATATACAGCATGTTTCCAGATATACAGCATGTTTCCAGATATACAGCATGTGATGTATATTCTTAAATTAATTAGAAGATAGAACTGGGTTAATCACGAACATTGAGTTAGATTTGTTTGTTACTGGGCTAGGAATTTTATTGGGGCATTTCACTGTGTGTGTGGGTGAGTAGAGAAGAAACTACCCTAGGGTCAAAGTGCTTGCTCTTACTTCAATCCATGGCTGCCTTTTGTCTCTCTTCAAACATTGTGAAGGGAGCGACACCAGGGTTGGATGGAGTTTGGGCTAGACCTTGGTCTCCTTGGTATCTTCTTGATTGATTACAGCATGATGGGGGGGAAGGTTGTGTCAAGAATTTAGGGCCTTGTCATATTGAGACTGTGCAAGACAGGGGAGCAGTGATTGGATGGAGTAATAGTTCAGCCGTCCTCAGGGACAAAGGAAGTGGGCGGAGCAATAAAAGAGCGGGAAAACTGAAGAGGACTATATAAGTGGGAGAAAGATCTTAAGAAGGGGTGCTCCTCTGCAGACGAGTATCGTCTTTGTTAGAAACTTTAATAAAGTCATTTCTTGGTGCAACAAAAACTCTATAAGACCTTATTTGTAAATAAAGTATGGTGGTTATTTTCCACAACACATGTCTCCAGATATACAGCATGTTTCCATATATACAGCATGTTTCCAGATATACAGCATGTTTCCAGATATACAGCATGTTTCCAGATATACAGCATGTCTCCAGATATACAGCATGTTTCCAGATATACAGCATGTTTCCAGATATACAGCATGTTTCCAGATATACAGCATGTCTCCAGATATACAGCATGTCTCCAGATATACAGCATGTCTCCAGATATACAGCATGTTTCCAGATATACAACATGTTTCCAGATATACAGCATGTTTCCAGATATACAGCATGTTTCCAGATATACAGCATGTTTCCAGATATACAGCATGTTTCCATATATACAGCATGTTTCCAGATATACAGCATGTTTCCAGATATACAGCATGTTTCCAGATATACAGCATGTTTCCAGAAAGAGATCATCAAGTAAATTCACTCGTGTTCATTAAAAGGCACACGGATTTGCATATTTTGCTACCGAAAATGTGCAATTTCTTGTTGGACAAATTCACATAGTCCCTGCACCATTTTCAAAAACGCGTCGCCTTACTGAACAGGGCTCATCTCTCACCTGTTTGGGCCACCAGGTGTGTCCAGCCACTGCGTATGCGTTTAACCTTCTCTCCACCCAGTAGTGAGCGATCTAAGAGGACGGGTCTGGGTAGGAACAACTCTGTGCCAGTCAGCTGGCGGTGTTTATTACTGCCCCACATAAACACACCTCCTTCAGCTATAACACAAGACAAAACACTGACATTATCCAACTACTCTCCTAGCCAGGCAATACAATGAATGCAACCATTAAGATTTGTCATTGCGGAAACAATAAACCAACGACTGATTTTGGGAGAATGTAAAAAAACACAGGAAGTCCTGTTAAAGTGTTTTCTTCCTCCACAATCATAGTCCCAGTTGTAATGTGTAATAAAAGCTGTAGAAGGAGGTGTCACTCACCGGTGAGGCACACACAGTGGGCGGAGCCTGCGGCGACTCTGTGTGACATCACCTGATCCAGACCTGGGACCAGACATGGTATCCTGGAGGTGAAGTGTGCTGGGACAGGCTGTGGACTCAGAGCTCTCTTGGCCTGACCAGAGAGACCCATACCCCACTGGTACACACCACCTGTACCTGCAGACAGAACAACACAAAAAGACAAGAGATTACATTAAACTACAGTTTATTGTGCCTGATATCAAAGCATTGGTGTAGTCAGACGGCTGTAGCTGCCTGGAGTCTACAATAATGGAGGCTACAGCCACATCAGGGCTAAAAAGGAAACACTGACTAACTAAATAGCAGACAAAATATGGTGGCGACACGCCTCTCAGCGTGCCTGGAAGATATCTCAGCTTGGATGATGGCCCACCACCTCAAGCTCAACCTCGACAGGACGGAGCTGCTCTTCCTCCCGGGAAAGGCCTGCCCGCTCCCAAGACCTCTCTATCACCGTCGACAACTCCACGGTGTCCCCCCTCCCGGAGTGCAAATAACCTTGGCGTGACCCTGGAGAACACCCTGTCGTTCTCTGCAAACATCCAAACAGTGACTCGCTCCTGCAGGTTCGTCCTCTACAACATCCGTAGAGTACGACCCTACCTCACACAGGAAGCAGCGCAGGTCCAGCGCAAAATTCCCCGCTTGTGCCATCAAACCCCTGCAACTTATCCAGATCGCCGCAGCCCGTCTGGTGTTAAACCTTTCCAAGTTCTTCCATGTCACCACGCTCCTCCGTACACTCCACTGGCTTCCAGTCGAAGCTCGCTTCCATTACAAGACCATGGTACTTGCCTACGAACTTCCCCTCCCTACCTTCAGGCCCTGCTCAAACCCTACATCCCAACCCGCGCACTCCGTTCTGTCACCTGTGGTCTCTTGGCCGTCCCACCTCTACGGGCGGTCACCTCTGCCATCCAGGACCTCTATACCAGGCGGTGTCAGAGGAGGCCCCAAAAATTTTCAAAGACAGCAGCCATCCAAGTCATAGACTGTTCTCTCTGCTACCGCACGGCAACCGGTACCGTCTGGAACCAACAGGACCCTGAACAGCTTCTACCCCCAAGCCATAAGACTGCTAAACAAGACTGCTAAATAGCTACCTGGATCGCCTGCATTGACCCTTTTTTACACTAACTCTCTTGCACTGACTCTACGCACACACACTAGCACATACTTACACTGACATCCCAACACACACAACATACACCCACCCAAAATACACCCAACACACACAACATACACCCACACACACACACCCACACACACACAACATACACCCACACACACACAGAACATACACCCACACAACATACACCCACACAGAACATACACCCACACACACACAACATACACCCACACACACAGAACATACACCCACACACACACAACATACACCCACCCACACACACAACATACACCCACACACACAGAACAACATACACCCACACACACAACATACACCCACACACACACAACATACACCCCACCACACACACACAACATACACCCACACACACACACAACATACACCCACACACACACAACATACACCCACACACACACAACATACACCCACACACACCCACACACACACAACATACACCCACACACACAGAACACGAGCACACGTGAAAACAGACGCCACACACACACGCATGCTGCTGCTACTGTTTATTATCTATCCTGTTGCCTAGTCACTTTGTCCCTACCTATATGTACATATCTACCTCAATTACCTTGTACCCATCGACTCGGTACGGGTACTCCCTGTACATAGCCATGTTATTACCTGGTACTTCCTGTATATAGCCATGTTATTACCTGGTACTTCCTGTATATAGCCATGTTATTACCTGGTACTTCCTGTATATAGCCATGTTATTACATGGTACTTCCTGTATATAGCCATGTTATTACCTGGTACTTCCTGTATATAGCCATGTTATTACCTGGTACTCCCTGTATATAGCCATGTTATTACCTGGTACTCCCTGTATATAGCCATGTTATTACCTGGTACTTCCTGTATATAGCCATGTTATTACCTGGTACTTCCTGTATATAGCCATGTTATTACCTGGTACTTCCTGTATATAGCCATGTTATTACCTGGTACTTCCTGTATATAGCCATGTTATTACCTGGTACTTCTTGTATATAGCCATGTTATTACCTGGTACTTCCTGTATATAGTCATGTTATTACCTGGTACTCCCTGTATATAGCCATGTTATTACCTGGTACTTCCTGTATATAGTCATGTTATTACCACAGCGATAAGGACCAGAATGAGTCTAACAAAGGCATGTCTTACCAGTGACAGCTAGTGAGTGTCTGAGCCCTGCTGCAACACTGATCACAGGCTCCATCAGCATCTAGGGAGGACAATCCCATATTAGGCTATACACATCATCCCCTAAATCCCATATGAGGCTATACACATCATCCCCTAAATCCCATATTAGGCTATACACATCATCCCCTAAATCCCATATTAGGCTATACACATCATCCCCTAAATCCCATATTAGGCTATACACATTATCCACTAAATCCCATATGAGGCTATACACATCATCCCCTAAATCACATATTAGGCTATACACATCATCCCCTAAATCCCATATGAGGCTATACACATCATCCCCTAAATCCCATATGAGGCTATACACATCATCCACTAAATCCCATATTAGGCTATACACATCATCCACTAAATCCCATATGAGGCTATACACATCATCCCCTAAATCCCATATTAGGCTATACACATCATCCACTAAATTCCATATGAGGCTATACACATCATCCACTAAATCCCATATGAGGCTATACACATCATCCACTAAATCCCATATTAGGCTATACACATCATCCCCTAAATCCCATATGAGGCTATACACATCATCCACTAAATCCCATATGAGGCTATACACATCATCCCCTAAATCCCATATTAGGCTATACACATCATCCACTAAATCCCATATGAGGCTATACACATCATCCCCTAAATCCCATATGAGGCTATACACATCATCCACTAAATCCCATATGAGGCTATACACATCATCCACTAAATCCCATATTAGGCTATACACATCATCCACTAAATCCCATATGAGGCTATACACATCATCCCCTAAATCCCATATTAGGCTATACACATCATCCACTAAATCCCATATGAGGCTATACACATCATCCACTAAATCCCATATGAGGCTATACACATCATCCACTAAATCCCATATTAGGCTATACACATCATCCCCTAAATCCCATATGAGGCTATACACATCATCCACTAAATCCCATATGAGGCTATACACATCATCCCCTAAATCCCATATTAGGCTATACACATCATCCACTAAATCCCATATGAGGCTATACACATCATCCCCTAAATCCCATATGAGGCTATACACATCATCCACTAAATCCCATATTAGGCTATACACATCATCCACTAAATCCCATATGAGGCTATACACATCATCCCCTAAATCCCATATGAGGCTATACACATCATCCACTAAATCCCATATTAGGCTATACACATCATCCCCTAAATCCCATATGAGGCTATACACATCATCCACTAAATCCCATATTAGGCTATACACATCATCCACTAAATCCCATATGAGGCTATACACATCATCCACTAAATCCCATATTAGGCTATACACATCATCCACTAAATCCCATATGAGGCTATACACATCATCCCCTAAATCCCATATGAGGCTATACACAACCTACTAAAACCAACATCCCCTAAATCCCATCCAACACTTACACAGATATGTAAAAAAAAAAAAAAAAAAAGATAACATGACAATAGGTAACCCCTACTCCTATTTGCTACCTTAATGGTCAGCAGCTGTGCAGAGTGTGTGACGTGCTCTGAGACTCCCAGCTGGCCGTATGCATTAGATCCACATGTCAGGACCTGGCCACGATCTGAGAGAGAGAGGAAACTGACTTTACAAACTACAAGCAGAACAGCAAAAAAGCTTGAACCTTTTCAGTACAGTCTACCGATATATGAAATAAATAAAATAATGTGTCACTATCACTTCTAAACGAGTTATGGACTTCCTGTATTACAACACCTAGATACCTCTCAGCGCCTAGAGACCTCTCAGCACCTAGAGACCTCTCAGCACCTAGAGACCTCTCAGCACCTAGAGACCTCTCAACACCTAGAGACCTCTCAACACCTAGAGACCTCTCAACACCTAGAGACCTCTCAACACCTAGAGACCTCTCAACACCTAGAGACCTCTCAGCACCTAGAGACCTCTCAGCACCTAGAGACCTCTCAGCACCTAGAGACCTCTCAGCACCTAGAGACCTCTCAGCACCTAGAGACCTCTCAGCACCTAGAGACCTCACAACACCTAGAGACCTCTCAACACCTAGAGACCTCTCAACACCTAGAGACCTCAACACCTAGAGACTTCCTTCAACACCTAGAGACTTACATCAACACCTAGAGACCTCTCAGCACCTAGAGACTTCAACACCTAGAGACTTCAACACCTAGAGACTTCAACACCTAGAGACTTCAACACCTAGAGACTTCAACACCTAGAGACTTCAACACCTAGATACTTAACACCTAGAGATTTCCTTCAACACCTAGAGACTTCCTTCAACACCTAGAGACTTCCTTCAACAACTAGAGACCTCTCAGCACCTAGAGACCTCTCAGCACCTAGAGACCTCTCAGCACCTAGAGACCTCTCAGCACCTAGAGACCTCTCAGCACCTAGAGACCTCTCAGCACCTAGAGACCTCTCAGCACCTAGAGACCTCTCAGCACCTAGAGACCTCTCAGCACCTAGAGACCTCTCAGCACCTAGAGACCTCTCAGCACCTAGAGACGTCACAACACCTAGAGACCACACAACACCTAGAGACCTCTCAACACCTAGAGACCTCACAACACCTAGATACTTCAACACCTAGAGACCTCTCAATACCTAGAGACCTCAATACCTAGATACTTCAACACCTAGAGACTTCCTTCAACACCTAGAGACTTCCTTCAACACCTAGAGACTTCCTTCAACACCTAGAGACTTACATCAACACCTAGAGACTTACATCAACACCTAGAGACCTCTCAACACCTAGAGACTTCAACACCTAGAGACTTCAACACCTAGAGACTTCAACACCTAGAGACTTCAACACCTAGAGACTTCAACACCTAGATACTTCAACACCTAGAGATTTCCTTCAACACCTAGAGACTTCCTTCAACACCTAGAGACTTCCTTCAACACCTAGAGACTTCCTTCAACACCTAGAGACTTCCTTCAACACCTAGAGACCGCACAACACCTAGAGACCTCACAACACCTAGAGACCTCACAACACCTAGAGACTTCAACAACTAGAGACTTCCTTCAACACCTAGAGACTTTCTTCAACACCTAGAGACTTCCTTCAACACCTAGAGACTTTCTTCAACACCTAGAGACTTCCTTCAACACCTAGAGACTTCCTTCAACACCTAGATACTTCCTTCAACACCTAGAGACCTCTCAGCACCTAGAGACCTCTCAGCACCTAGAGACCTCTCAGCACCTAGAGACCTCTCAGCACCTAGAGACCTCTCAACACCTAGAGACCTCTCAACACCTAGAGACCTCTCAACACCTAGAGACCTCTCAACACCTAGAGACCTCTCAACACCTAGAGACCTCTCAGCACCTAGAGACCTCGTCAAGAGATTCAGATCTCTTGATGTAATGGCTTGGTAAAGGTGTGGGATTAACAGTCCCAGGGATCCAGGTTCAGGTCCGAGTTGTGACTACCCTGAATTCTCTACTGTACATTCTCTTCCACTCACCAGTGAGGACGAGTGTGAAGTCCCAGCCACAGGACACGTGTGCAGCCCTCTGACCAATGAGAGGACAGAGTTGAAAGGTAGTGACCTCGGAACTGTGACCCAGTCCCAGCTGACCTTTGTGATTCTGACCACACACCAGCAGCTCCCCTTCCTCTGGAGAAAGAAGGAGGAAGAGGAGAAGGAGGAGGAGAAAAAGGAGGAGAAGTAGTTAGCTAGTTAAATGTATACCAAATCAAATCAAATTGTATTGGTCACATGCGCCGAATACAACAGGTGCAGACATTACAGTGAAATGCTTACTTACAGCCCTTAACCAACAGTGCATTTATTTTAAAAATAAAACAACAACAAAAAAAAGTGTTGAGAAAAAAAAGAGCAGAAGTAAAATAAAGTGACAGTAGGGAGGCTATATATACAGGGGGGTACCGTTGCAGAGTCAATGTGCGGGGGCACCGGCTAGTTGAGGTAGTTGAGGTAATATGTACATGTGGGTAGAGTTAAAGTGACTATGCATAAATAATTAATAGAGTAGCAGCAGCGTAAAAAGGATGGGTGCAAATAGTTTGCAGTGCAAATAGTCCGGGTAGCCATGATTAGCTGTTCAGGAGTCTTATGGCTTAGGGGTAGAAGCTGTTGAGAAGTCTTTTGGACCTAGACTTGGCACTCTGGTACCGCTTGCCGTGCGGTAGCAGAGAGAACAGTCTATGACTAGGGTGGCTGGAGTCTCTGCATAAGCAGAAAACAGTTATTTACAGAGCTGTATTGACTTTATACAACAAAAGGAGACGCCAAACACATATGTCCAGGAGAGGGAGACATAGTATACACTTTGGAGATACGATTTAGATTACTTCTTTCATTACAACAGAATGCTCTCCCCGAGCACAGTCAGTGCTATCCGGGATCATTGGGACGTCCACACCCTAACCTTAACCCTTACCTAACCATTTTCAACTAAAATTGGACGGGTGTGGACGTACCAAGGATCCCGTAGAGCACAGATGCAATGACAAATGGCCACACTCACCAGACACAACAGCCGAATGCCCACCGCCTCCGCTGAGTAGCCGCACCGCCCCGGTCTGTAGCGTATTTAGGGCGAGTTTGGCCACTGACAGGTCTTCCACATTCCCCAGTCCCAACTGGCCGTAGCTGTTTGCTCCCTGCAATGTTTCATTGATTAGGTATTGATGACAGTGTTTTTGAGACGCAGTTCCCACTTAAATCAGTAGATTGTGTTCATATACGTAGCTTGTCAAAACAATGAATCTATCAGTACTACTACTGTCACTGCCGAGTAGGTTATAGAAGCTTTATTGACAAGCTTGCTCGCTAACGTTAGCTGTGGCTAACATATGTTTTGCTATCCAGACAGAGCTCATCTGTATGTGCTTGACAGATGTACAGCAACGAACTGGAAGTTATTAGCTAGTTAACGTCATGTCACGATATCGACATTTTGTTGAGAATGAAACTTACCCACGTGTAGACACATAATTCTGGAAGCAAGTTTGTATCCATGCGACACAAAATAAATGCGATGTACGACAATAAACCTTCCTGCCGTAAAGTAGTTGTTTGTATGTCAGTAGTTTTCCGCCCTGTTGAGTGTGGACAAAGTGAGGTGTGGCGCAAGTCTAAACTATTCTATTCCATTCCATTCTATATTCTAGTCATCGATCATTTAAAAATATGCCATGTTCAGCAAAGACTCGATTTCATTCTACATGTGTATAAACGTTTTGCTTTTCCTTCAGTGAAAATCAGTGTCAACATGCCTACAATTCTAGAGAACTCCATTATCCATGTCGGTTTGAAAACGATGTCGGTGGTTGAAAATGTATTGGTCGCGGGTTGCGGGTTTTTGGGCTACTTCTAAATTGCATCGCAGCCGCCATGACGTTTCTCTTAAAAACAAAAACAGATAAACAAACAAACAAAAATATCACGGAGCACGCGCGCGCACTTCGTGACAAGTTTTTTACCAGTTGTAGGCTATTTAGATTGTCATTATGTAGACACCTTCAGTACATTCGGAAAGTATTCATACCTCTTGACTTTTTCAACATTTTGTTATGTTACAGCCTTATTCTAAAACAGATGAAATAAAATAAAAAATCCTCAGCAATCTACACACAATACCCCATAATGACAAAGCGAAAACAGATTTGTATACATTTTTGCAAATTTATAAAAAATACAAAACAGAAAAACCTTATTTACATAAGTATTCAGACCCTTTGCTATGAGACTCGAAATTCAGCTCAGGTGTGTCCTGTTTCCATTGATCATCCTTGAGATGTTTCTACAACTTGATTTGAGTCCACCAGTGGTAAATTCAATTGATTGGACATGATTTGGAAAGTCACAGACCTGCTTATATAAGGTCCCACAGTTGACAGTGCTTGTCAGAGCAAAAACCATGCCCTGAGGTCGAAGGAATTGTCTGTAGAGCTCAGAGACAGGGTTGAAGCGAGGCAAAGATCTGGGGAAGGGCACCAAAACATTTATGCAGCATTGAAGGTCCCCAAGAACACAGTGGCCTCCATCATTCTTAAATGGAAGACGTTTGGAACCACCAAGACTCTTCCTAAAGCTGGCCACCTGGCCAAACTGAGCAATGGGGGAGAAGGGCCTTGGTCAGGGAGGTGACCAAGATCCAGATGGTCACTCTGACAGAGCTCCAGAGTTCCTCTGTGGAGATGGGAGAACCTTCCAGAAGGAAAACCAAAGCCAGACTGAAGCCACTCCTCAGTAAAAGGCACATGACAGCCCGCTTGGAGTTTGCCAAAAGGCACCTAAAGGACTCAGACGATGAGAAACAAGATTCTCTGGTCTGATGAAACCAAGATTGAACTCTTTGGCCTGAATGCCAAGCGTCACGTCTGGAGGAAACCTGACACCATCCCTACGGTGAAGCATGGTGGTGGCAGCATTATGCTGTGGGGATGTTTTTCAGCGGCAGGGACTGGGAGACTAGTCAGGATCGAGGGAAAGATGAACGGAGCAAAGTACAGAGAGATCCTTTGTGAAAACCTGCTCCAGAGCGCTCAGGACCTCAGACCGGGGCGAAGGTTCACCTTCCAACAGGACAACGACCCTAAGCACACAGCCAAGACAACACAGGAGTGGCTTCGGGACAAGTCTCTGAATGTCCTTGAGTGGCCCAGCCAGAGCCCGGACTTGAACTTGATCAAACATCTCTGGAGAGACCTGAAAATAGCTGTGCAGCGACGCTCCCCATCCAACCAGACAGAGCTTGAGGCTCTGCAGAGAAGAATGGGAGAATCTCCCCAAATACAGGTGTGCCAAGCTTGTAGCATCATACCCAAGAAGACTCGAGGCTGTAATCACTGCCAAAGGTGCTTCAAAAAAGTACTGAGTAAAGGGTCTGAATACTTATGTAAATGTGATATTTCAGTTTATTATTTTTAATAAATTTGCAAAAAATTCTTAAAAACCAGTTTTTGCTTTGTTATTATAGGGTATCGTGTGTAGATTGATGAGGAGAGAAAAAAAACAATTTAATCCATTTTAGAATAAGGCTATAATGTATCAAAATGTGTAAAAAGTTAAGGGGTCTGAATACTTTCCGAATGCAATGTATTTCCAACCCTTTTTCCATAAAACATATTAACGCACTAGAACTGATATAACGGCGACAAAGCATATCCAGAGCAACTTACAGTAGTGAGTGCAGACATTTTCATATTTGTTCGTACTGGTTCCCCCGTGGGAATCGAACCCACAACCCTGCCGTTGCAAGTGCCACGCTCTACCAACTGAGAAATGGAAGTTATGGAACTCCCTTGCGTGCGTCTGTTATTGGAAAAAGTCCACAATGAAACATTAAATGTGGAGAATGATACTTTTGCATCTGTTGGCCATCAAGTAGGCTATTCATTTATATGCCATTGTAGGCTACTGTAGCATACCATTTGATACGATCAATAATTTTGAAATATCACTGGAGTCATTGCAAAATCGATTAGTGCCACTTGTGTAGCCTACCTGGAGCTGGCAAACTGATTTAATAAGTAGCCTATAACTTCAGTTTGTTGTCGTTGTAGACTTGTGTTATTATGCAATTATTAATGGACATTTTTAGTTAATTAAATAGGACGTTATCAATTGTGACCATGGTTACAGCTCTATCACAAGTGTATCATTCTCCACATTTAATGTCAGTTTCATTGTGGACTTTTCCCTGAAATGAGATGTTGACCTATCAGGGGCTATAGGCTAGCTGCATCTAGCTCAGCAAACCATGGGAAAATGGAATTGCAATCATAACCCCAGATTTTAGTCTGTAGCCTATACCGATTGAAATAACAAGTCAATCTCGCAAATGAGCCATTTATAACGGTTTGTAGTCTTAACATCCGGCACATAATAACCGCACAATTGCCAGAAAATAGCCCAACGTTCGTTTAAAAAAAAAAGTTCATCCAAGTGTTTGTTGCTCAGAGATTGAGATCCTCTGTCCAACTTTGATCACTCAAACTCTCCTGGCAGATTTATCTATAGTTATGCGCAAACGGGATTTATTAACAATTATAAACTGGATGGTTGGAGCCCTGAATGCTGATTGGTTGAAAGCTGTGGTATATCGGACCATAGGTATGACACAATTTTACTTTTTACTGTTCTAATTACGTTGGTAACCAGTTTATAATAGCAATAAGGCACCTCGGGGGTTTGTGGTATATGGCCAATATACCACGGCTAACGGCTGTATATTGGCCATATACAACACCTCCTCGGGCCTTATTGCTTAATCATAGCAGTCAAAACAAGTTAAATCGACACCCATTGATGGAAGATTATCTGGCAGATTTAATAAGGGCGAATTATATATATTTTCTCTTGCGACATATTCTTAAACTGACAAGAATGATTATTTTGATGAAAAAATGAATTTAGATTCTTAGCCTACATCTTCACAAATTACGTAGATATTCCTTCTTAATTCGCTTGATAACGTTATGGAAAAAGGGTTTATTGGATAAATCTGGCAACTATTCTCTTGCTACGGGAAACATTTTTGGGCTAGTTTTCAGGCCTTGTGGGGAGGTTTGAGGAGTCATAGGGCTAGACATTTTAGCTAGACCTGGCAACCCTGGCATTTTCCCATATCCCCATCATTTCATAATGCAAAAGGCATATTCTCTTCAGGAAACGTTTATTGTTAAAATGTCAAACTAAATACATTATCCATACATAAGACACACACACACATTTTTATTTAATCACTTATACATAATCAGTTTACATTTCTTTACAGTAGAAAAATAATGATATTTATTTTCGTGAGTATATGTACTACAGTTACATTTAAAATATTTTTTTTTATGATTTAGAACTGGATAATGACAAAGCTAAATATTTTTTGAATATGAACCAATTCTGTCAAAATCATCCTTGAATACATTCACACTTTTTGAATAATAACATTAAAACTTACACTATTAAGCTCATCCCAGCAACAACCTTACACACAACAATCGGAGGAATATATTGGACACCATAGTGTATTAGTAAGTTACTGTATCTTCGATTACGTTGAATGGAGGAGAGAAGGGAAGAGAGGTCGACCACGAGCAGAGTATTTCTTTACATAAGAAATGTGTGAGTAAGATATGACTAAAATTTCACACCCTCAGTTAAACTAATAATGTACGACTAATTAGAAAACTAGGAATTATTCAAAGCTTGAGAAGTAGTTGACTTCAACCGTTGCGATAACAAAATTCTCGTGACAAGATGTCACGATAGTTTGGTATGCTTGAGGGATATGGCTTTGGGAGGCCCAGATTTGTTCTGTTGGGGCTGTCTTGCCAGTTATCATCTCCTATGTATAATAATAATAATAGGCCATTTAGCAGACGCTTTTATCCAAAGCGATTTACAGTCATGTGTGCATAATTTTTTTTTAAATGTATGGGTGGTCCCGGGGATCGAACCCACTACCCTGGCGTTACAAGCGCCGATGCTCTACCAATTGAGCTACAGTAATTGTTTGGTGTGACAATGACCATGGAAGTTGGCAAAGACAGCACAAACAGATCTGACCGTTGGATAATAATTAGATAGCGGAACACGGGGTGGCGTGTGTCTAGGTCGCCACAGACACTCAGATAATGGCGTTGAGGTCATCAGAGACCCGTGTCCCAAATGGCACCCTATTCCTTATATATAGTGCACTACTTTTGACCAGGGCCTGTAGGCAGGGTATAGGGTGCCATTTGGGAGTCTGTGACTCATAGGGCTTTAGGTTGTCACTCAGACTCCCAGGTGTTTGTTAAGCCGGCTGAGGGCGTCGCCCACAATGTCCAGCTCATGTCTCAGCTCCTCCACCACGCTGTTGATACTGGGAGTGTCCTTTAGAACGTCCACACTCTGAGTATACGGGTTGTAGCGCACCGTGAACGGACGCTTGATCGTCTTGGCAAACTCCCTGGAGGGATGGCAAGAATGAGTTATTATGCATATCTAGATGATACGATCTAGAAGCTATGAAAGTAATGGTAGCAGTAAGAGAGAGAGAGAGAGAGAGAGAGAGAGAGAGAGAGAGAGAGAGAGAGAGAGAGAGAGAGAGAGAGAGAGAGAGATACTGTGTCTGTGTGTGTGTCTGAATGTGTGTGTGTGTGTGTGTATGTGTGTGTGTGTGTGTTTGTGTGCGTGTGTGTGTCTGTGTGTGTGTGTCTGTGTGTGTGTGTGTGTCTGTCTGTGTGTGTGTGTGTGTCTGTGTGTGTGTGTGTGTGTGTGTGTCTGTGTGTCTGTGTGTGTGTGTGTGTGTGTGTGTCTGTGTGTGTGTGTGTGTGTGTGTGTCTGTGTGTGTGTGTGTGTGTGTGTGTGCGTGTGCGTCTGTGTGTGTGTGTGTGTGTGTGTAGAAGGAGATAGTAAAGAACAGCTCATCTAAAAGCCTTTACACGTCACCACAGTGATGCTAGCAGTCAGTAACAGAGCGTGTATCAATCCAGTGACACTTTTATTTGAAGGGTACCTACACAAGGACATTATAACACATTCATGACCCATACATAACCCATTCATAAGCAGTACATACGAATGTATCAATGTGTTATGAAGTCCATATGAAGGTAATCTACATTTAAATAATGTGTTACTATACAGTAAGATTCCAGATGCCCTTTGACCCCAAGGTCATCTCACCTCATCTTGACTTTGGCCTCCTCAAAGCTGTCGGACACAAAGTAGATGTCCTGAAATGTTGTGATGATGCACTCCTGTTTACATGTGACCTTGGGGTCAAAAGGCTTGATGACGGCGTTACCAGACAAAGCATGCTGTGGGGAGGAAGAACAAAACATTTGGTCCAGTTTCCCAGGACCAGATTAAGACTAATCTTGGACTAAACAGCATTCTCCCCTAAATAACTTTGTTTCTAATATAATATTACCTTTAGTTTCTAATATAATACCTTTTGTTTATAATGTAGCGACCTTAAGCGAACACCTAGTCCTTGTCAAGAGATTTGGACCTCTTGGCGTAACGGTAAAGGCGTTGGCTTGACAGTTGCTGGACCCATGTTCGAGTCCCGGTCGGGGCTACCCCCCCCCCCCCCCCCCCCCCCCCCCCCCCCCCGAATTCGTTACAATAATATTTATATACCTTGAGTTCACTGATGGAAGACAGAAGGCCTGCTCCGTACGCTCTCAGCTTCCCCTCCTGTTTACACAGGCCAAACTCCACCGTGAAGAAATAACACTGGAACACAACAGCGCATGCAAGAGTCAGTAATGCCAAACGAAATGTGAACTGCTGATCCATTCCCCTCTCTAGGTTCTGCCATGGTCCCAGATCTGTTTGTGCCGTCGTGCCGACTCCGATGGTCATTGTCACACCAAGACAGAACAAACAAATGTAGGACCAGGCTAACAAGGTTTTAGGGTTGGTGACTAAGTTAATCTCTTAGTAATATATATATATATAAACATTACTCTATAATAAAAAGTAATGTTACAAGACATCAGTGGTGTAAAGTACTTAAGTAAAAATACTTTCAAGTACTACTTAAGTCGTTTTATTGGGGTATCTGTACTTTACTATTTCAATTTTTACTCCATACATTTTCCCTGACACCCAAAACTACTTGTTACATTTTGAATGTCATTTTCTATTAAGGTATCTTTACTTTTACTCAAGAATGACGATTGGGTACTTTTTTCCACCACTGATCAGGGTACTTTTTGTTACAGAGTCTACAAGGTTCAGTGTTGGCGCTAAAACTGATCTCATGCACCAGTCAGAAAATTTTTTAACTGATTTCCACTTTCATATTAACTTTGATATGTTCAGGATGTTAGTGTTAGACAGTATATTTGATATGTTCAGAGTTAGTACAGGATGACTACTCACGGTGGCCAGGGTCTGTATGGATTCATCTGAAGCTCCGAGGGAAGCCAGGCCTATCTCCTGGGAGAACTGGGCGAAGCTGGGCTCAGCCAGCAACGGGACGTGACCCAGCAACTCATGGCACGTGTCTCTGTGTGACCGGAAACAAGAAACACTGAGTTATACAGCCCTTTATCTACTTTGCTTATACACTGAATGTATGTAGTATGTAATGTATGCACTGTAGTATGTAATCTCAGAACCATAAATAAACAACACAGAATAAATCAAGTAGCTAGCTAACTACAGTGAGGGAAAAAAGTATTTGATCCATTGCTGATTTTGTACGTTTGCCCACTGACAAAGACATGATCAGTCTATAATTTTAATGGTAGGTTTATTTGAACAGTGAGAGACAGAATAACAACAAAAAAATCCAGAAAAACGCATGTCAAAAATGTTATTAATTGATTTGCATTTTAATGAGGGAAATATTTGACCCCCTCTCAATCAGAAAGATTTCTGGCTCCCAGGTGTCTTTTATACAGGTAACGAGCTGAGATTAGGAGCACACTCTTAAAGGGAGTGCTCCTAATCTCAGTTTGTTACCTGTATAAAAGACACCTGTCCACAGAAGCAATCAATCAATCAGATTCCAAACTCTCCACCATGGCCAAGACCAAAGAGGTCTCCAAGGATGTCAGGGACAAGATTGTAGACCTACACAAGGCTGGAATGGGCTACAAGACCATCGCCAAGCAGCTTGGTGAGAAGGTGACAACAGTTGGTGCGATTATTTGCAAATGGAAGAAACACAAAAGAACTGTCAAACTCCTTCGGCCTGGGGCTCCATGCAAAATCTCACCTCGTGGAGTTGCAATGATCATGAGAACGGTGAGGAATCAGCCCAGAACTACACGGGAGGATCTTGTCAATGATCTCAAGGTAGCTGGGACCATAGTCACCAAGAAAACAATTGGTAACACACTACGCCGTGAAGGACTGAAATCCTGCAGCGCCCGCAAGGTCCCCCTGCTCAAGAAAGCACATATACATGCCCGTCTGAAGTTTGCCAATGAACATCTGAATGATTCAGAGGAGAACTGGGTGAAAGTGTTGTGGTCAGATGAGACCAAAATTGAGCTCTTTGGCATCAACTCAACTCGCCGTGTTTGGAGGAGGAGGAATGCTGCCTATGACCCCAAGATCACCATCCCCACCGTCAAACATGGAGGTGGAAACATTATGCTTTGGGGGTGTATTTCTGCTAAGGGGACAGGACAACTTCACCGCATCAAAGGGACGATGGACGGGGCCATGTACCGTCAAGTCTTGGGTGAGAACCTCCTTCCCTCAGCTAGGGCATTGAAAATGGGTCGTGGTTGGGTATTCCAGCATGACAATGACCCAAAACACACAGCCAAGGCAACAAAGGAGTGGCTCAAGAAGAAGCACATTAAGGTCCTGGAGTGGCCTAGCCAGTCTCCAGACCTTAATCCCATAGAAAATCTGTGGAGGGAGCTGAAGGTTCGAGTTGCCAAACGTCAGCCTCGAAACCTTAATGACTTGGAGAAGATCTGCAAAGAGGAGTGGAACAAAATCCCTCCTGAGATGTGTGCAAACCTGGTGGCCAACTACAAGAAACGTCTGACCTCTGTGATTGCCAACAAGGGTTTTGCCACCAAGTACTAAGTCATGTTTTGCAGAGGGGTCAAATACTTATTTCCCTCATTAAAATGCAAATCAATTTATAACATTTTTGACATGAGTTTTTCTTGATTTTTGTTGTTGTTATTCTGTCTCTCACTGTTAAAATAAACCTACCATTAAAATTATAGACTGATCATTTCTTTGTCAGTGGGCAAACGTACAAAATCAGCAGGGGATCAAATACTTTTTTCCCTCACTGTAGCTCATGACGAGATTTGGTTCAGGCTTATGAGATTATACCCTACAGTTGGCCGGAGTCTTTCAGGTAATTCAGAATGTTGGTTAAGAGCCCTTTACTGAGGAATGTGGTTGTGTTTCAGGTCATTCAGAATGTTGGTTAAGGACCCTTTACTGAGGAATGTGGTTGTGTTTCAGGTCATTCAGAATGTTGGTTAAGGACCCTTTACTGAGGAATGTGGTTGTGTTTCAGGTCATTCAGAATGTTGGTTAAGGACCCTTTACTGAGGAATGTGGTTGTGTTTCAGGTCATTCAGAATGTTGGTTAAGGACCCTTTACTGAGGAATGTGGTTGTATTTCAGGTCATTCAGAATGTTGGTTAAGGACCCTTTACTGAGGAATGTGGTTGTGTTTCAGGTCATTCAGAATGTTGGTTAAGGGCCCTTTACTGAGGAATGTGGTTGTGTTTCAGGTCATTCAGAATGTTGGTTAAGGACCCTTTACTGAGGAATGTGGTTGTGTTTCAGGTCATTCAGAATGTTGGTTAAGGGCCCTTTACTGAGGAATGTGGTTGTGTTTCAGGTCATTCAGAATGTTGGTTAAGGACCCTTTACTGAGGAATGTGGTTGTGTTTCAGGTCATTCAGAATGTTGGTTAAGGACCCTTTACTGAGGAATGTGGTTGTGTTTCAGGTCATTCAGAATGTTGGTTAAGGGCCCTTAGTGCAGGACTCCTTTGTAATAGAGACCTTGGTCTCAATGGGACTCCCTGCTAAAATAAAGGTAAAATAAATGTGGTATGGGGGTACTTACGGCTCTGGTGTGTAGAGGGGGTCGGAGCTGTGTCGGACGTACTGGGTACAGTGGAACACGCGGAAGGCCAGACCAGCCAGGAAGTCTCTGGGGGAGAGGTAACCTGCCACAGGCCGGATGGTGAAGCCTGTCCGCTCTGAAAAATTATAGGATTCAAGAAAATGTCACATACTGGACCCAAACTGTGTGCAACATGTCAGCAACAGAGAGATGTTCCTGATCAATCTTACAAAATATGATATAAATATTGGTTAAATATTGGTTACATTTATTTTACCATTAAATAATGTTTACATATCTTGCATTCCCCATCTCATATGTATATACTGTATTCTATACTATCTTAATGTTTAAATATCTTGCATTACCCATCTCATATGTATCTACTGTATTCTATACTATCTATTGCATCTTAGCCTATGCCACTCTGATAATGACATTGCTCATCCATATATTTATATATTCTTATTCCATTCCTTTAGTTAGATTTGTGTGTATTAGATATTTGTTGTGGAACTGTTAGATATTACTTGCTAGATATTGCTGCACTGTCGGAACTAGAAGCACAAGCATTTCGCTACACTCACAATAACATCTGCTAACCATGTGTATGTGACCAATACATTTGATTTGATAAAGTATTTTTTATCTAGTATCCAACACTCTCTCACTCTGTCTGTATGTCTCTCTGTCTCTGTCTCACTGTCTCACTGTCTCACTGTCTCTCTGTCTCTCTGTCTCTGTCTCTCTGTCTCTGTCTGCATGTCTCTGTCTGTATGTCTCTGTCTCTCTGTCTCTGTCTCACTGTCTCTCTGTCTCTGTCTCTCTGTATGTCTGTCTCTCTGTATGTCTCTGTCTGTATGTCTCTGTCTGTCTGTCTGTCTGTCTGTATGTCTGTCTGTCTCTCTATCTCTGTCTGTATGTCTCTCTGTCTGTATGTCTCTCCGTCTCTGTCTCTCTGTCTGTATGTCTCTGTCTCTCTGTCTCTGTCTGTATGTCTCTGTCTCTGTCTGTATGTCTCTGTCTGTCTGTCTGTCTCTCTGTCTCTCTGTCTGTATGTCTCTCTGTCTGTATGTCTCTGTCTGTATGTCTGTCTCTCTGTCTCTCTGTCTGTATGTCTCTCTGTCTGTATGTCTCTGTCTGTATGTGTCTCCGTCTCTCCGTCTCTGTCTCTCTGTCTGTATGTCTCTGTCTCTCTGTCTCTGTCTGTATGTCTCTTGTCTGTCTGTCTCTCTGTCTCTGTCTGTATGTCTCTCTGTCTGTATGTCTCTGTCTGTATGTCTCTGTCTGTATGTCTCTCCGTCTCTGTCTCTCTGTCTGTATGTCTCTGTCTCTCTGTCTCTCCGTCTCTGTCTCTCACACACACACACACACACACACACACAGTATATACACAAACGACTCCCAAACGACTCCCAAACGACTCCCAAACGACTCCCAGACACACACAACCCGCACCTCCTCCCATCTCACCTCTAAGGAAGCGTGATACGTCCTCTAGCTGTGGTATGTTATCCTCTCTACATTCACAGTGTTTGGCCAGTAGGGGCAGGTTCTTCAGGTACTCTCTACAGGCGTGGGTGGGGTACAGCTTGTTGAGCTCCCGGTACACCACCCCCCACGTTGCCAACTCCTCCTCTGTAAACTCTATACGAGGGATAGGGTCCCCACTGGTAGATAAGGACAAGACAATGGCTGTTAATAGAATATAGTAGAGTACAGTAGAATAGAGTAGAGTACAGTAGAATAGAGTACAGTATAATATAGTAGAGTACAGTAGAATATAGTACAGTTGAATCGAGTACAGTAGAGTACAGTATAATAGAGTAGAGTAGAGTACAGTAGAATATAGTAGAGTACAGTAGAATATAATATAGTAGAGTACAGTACAGTAGCGTATAATAGAACAGAGTAGAGTACAGTAGAATATAGTACAGTAGAGTACAGTAGAATAGAGTAGAGTACAGTAGAATATAGTAGAGTAGAGTGAAGTAGAATAGAGTAGAGTACAGTAGAATATAGTAGAGTGGAGTAGAGTACAGTAGAATATAATACAGTAGAGTACAGTAGAATTCAGTAGAGTACAGTACAGTATAATATGAGTACAGTAGAATATAGTAGAGTACAGTAGAATATAGTAGAGTGGAGTAGAGTACAGTACAGCACAGTAAAATAGAATACAGTAGAGTACAGTAGAACATAGTAGAGTACAGTACAGTAGAATATAGTACAGTAGAGTACAGTAGAATATAGTAGAGTAGAGTACAGTAGAATATAGTAGAGTACAGTATAATAGAATAGGAGGAAACTTGATATGGGATATATTCTTCGATTAAAATTACCTTTTTTCCTGGAAAATATGTTAGTTCAACCATAATGTACTTACTATCTGTAGTTCATGGCGAGATCAGCAAAATGCTTTCTCCTTCTTCTGTAGACGTTGTCCTTGAACCCCTGTGATAAGAGGGAGATATAACATTGTTATAACAAGATAAAGTAATACATAAACATTATAAAGTAATGCCTAGTTTCTATGTTATAATTATAGTACATACCGGATGGTCGGCGTCCAGGTCTGATCCGTACATTAGAACACGGTTGGCACACTTGTCCAGATCTGAGATCTTCTTGGGGAACCAGGGGGCATTTTCTATATCTGAAATATAAATAATTAGTTTTCACTTAATTAGGTCCATCATGTGATTGTAAAGATTGTAATATACTCTGTGGGCCTAAGTGTGTATACTTTAAATATATATAATATATTAATAATATTATATATAATATTATATATAATATATATATAAGCGTGCATACTGCGCAATATAAACTTTACTCAATATACTGTGGTAGAATATACTCTAACAAAACGTAGAAATCAATAATCAATAATCAACCATTTTGTCTACTGTGGAATACCTTCTTCAGGTAAACAGGAGTTGTCAGGTTGGTCCATATCCACTATGTTCACGTGCTTACGTAGCAGCTGAATGATCTCGTTGAGCTGCTCGTGATCGCTGTCACAGTCCACGAAGATCTCGAATTCAGAGTTACGCCTTTTCGATTTTCTGGATTCTATGTGGACAAGGTTGACGTGGTTTTCCTGTAAGGAATGGCATATAAAAAATAGTTGTTTTTTTGGTTACATCTATAATATAATTCGCTTAATCTATAATCTGCTGCTACATTTATAATTTACACTACCGGTCAAACGTTTTAGAACACCTACTCATTCAAGGGTTGTTCTTTATTTTTACTATTTTCTACATTGTTGAATAATAGTGAAGACATCAAAACAATGAAATAACACATATGGAATCCTGTTGTAACCAAAATAGTGTTAAACGAAACAAAATATATTTTATATTTGAGATTCTTCAAATAGCCACCCTTTGCCTTGATGACAGCTAATTTGTGGAATTTATTTCCTTTTTGTGTTGTGACAAGGTGTGGGGGGGGGGGGGGGGTATACAGAAGATAGCCCTATTTGGTGAAAGACCAAGTCCATATTATGGCAAGAACAGCTCAAATAAGCAAAGAGAAATGACCGTCCATCATTACTTTAAGACATGAAGGTCAGTCAATACAGAACACTTCAAGAACTTTGAAAGTTTCTTCAAGTGCAGTCGCAAAAACCATCAAGCGCTATGATGAAACTGGCTCTCATGAGGACCGCCACAGGAATGGAAGACCCAGAGTTACCTCTGCTACAGAGGATAAGTTAATTAGAGTTACCAGCCTCAGAAATTGCAGCCCAAATAAATGCTTCACAGAGTTCAAGTAACAGACACATCTCAACAACTGTTCAGAGGAGACTGTATGAGTCAGGCCTTCATGGTCGAATTGCTGCAAAGAAACCACTACTAAAGGACACCAATAAGAAAAAGACACCTGCTTGGGCCAAGAAACACGAGCAATGGACATTAGACCGGTGGAAATGTGTCCTTTGGTCTGGAGTCCAAATTGGAGATTTTTGGTTCCAACCGCCGTGTCTTTGTGAGACGCGGTGTGGGTGAACAGATGATCTCCGCATGTGTATTTCCCACCGTAAAGCATGGAGGAGGAGGTGTTATGGTGTGGGGGTGCTTTTCTGATGACACTGTCTGTGGTTTAATTAGAATTCAAGGCACACTTAACCAGCATGGCTACCACAGCATTCTGCAGCGAAACGCCATCCCATCTGGTTTGGGCTTAGTGGGACTATCATTTGTTTTTAAACAGGACAATGACCTATTTTACCAAGAAGGAGAGAAATGGAGTGCTGCATCAGATGACCTGGCCTCCACAATCTCCCGACCTCAACCAAATTGAGATGGTTTGGGATGAGTCGGACCGCAGTGTGAAGGAAAAGCAGCCAACAAGTGCTCAGCATATGTGGGAACTCCTTCAAGACTGTTGGAAAAGTATTCCAGGTGAAGCTGGTTAAGAGAATGCCAAGAGTGTGCAAAGCTGTCATCAAGGCAAAGGGTGGCTATTTGAAGAAACTCAAATATAAAATATATTTTGATTTGTTTAACACTTTTTTGGTTACTACATGATTCCATGTGTGTTATTTCATAGTTTTGATGTCTTCACTATTAATCTACAATGTAGAAAATAGTACAAATAAAGAAAAACCCTTGAATGAGTAGGTGTTCTAAAACTCTTGACCGGTAGTGTATATTTCAGTAATGTTTATGGAAAACATATGATGCAAAACAGTGGAGGCCTGCATTGATAATCCCATTGAACCCACTGGCCTAAGTAGACCAATTATAATAGGATTTTTAAATCAGGTGAGATCAAAAGGATTAAAGGGATTAAATAACATTGTTGTCACAAACAAGATAGGTTACAGAACTCATGCAAATGCACATTTTGGCACAAGTGCACATTAGACTTACCTGGAAAAGTTTCAGCGCCTTCACGAGCCCTCCAACTTCATTCTTGAGTGAGAAGACAATCGCTGCCCGCCCGTCTGATGGCGCGTTCTTTTTCTCGGTTCTGCTCTCCTCGATCTTCGTGAAGGTTGATTTGTTCATCTGTGGAAAAAAAAAAAAAAAAGAACAGAAATGAGCGTCATGAGTCAACGATAGATTGACGAATGCCCTTTTCACCAGCCAACTTTCATCAGTGTCGGGGTAGGCTAGTATCCATCCAGTGACGCACGGTCTGTCTGCCGTGGGACATTTAGTCACTCAACTGTGATGGTGGCAGCTGTTGAAGGCGCCTGGCCCCAAGAAACTAAACGTCAGTCTAGTGTCGTGTGTTTTGTGAATTGTATAGTTAAATAACTTCAAATAATTGTACATATGCCGAGGCCTACTTGGATTGATTTGTAAACTTGTACATTGAAGAAATACAATTAAACGTTATTAAACAAATACACCACATTACTATAAGAAGCACATTCCTTTTGCAAATCAACAGCACCTTTAAATCCGGATCTAAACTAGCCTATGCTGTCGTGCCAATGAACTAATCACTTGGATCATACACACAAAAATCCGACAAACATAATAACCTGAACAATATCCAGATCAGAATAATCCCTCACTGTATCCTTATTATTTTACCGATATTCTCTATTTTGTTGTTAAGAATTAAGATAACTCATAAAAACATGTTCAATGCAATAACAGAAACTATTGCACGTTTAACCTGTTTGGATTAGATTGTATTAGTGGCGACGGTCAATCGATTTTAATCCCGTCATCGCGTCAATGAAAATCAGCACCCGGGACAGTGATAACCCCATTTTAAGCGACGGTTGGTTGGCGCTGTCCATTGTTCTGAATTTCACTGGCTCAATTTCAAGGCATCCAAATGGCCAATTAAAATCAGGACTTTTTCATAACAAATAGTAATAAATAAAACATTAGGCTAATACCTTAGTCTAATTACATTCAACATGTTATTCAGTTAAAGTGATGTTTTATAACAATTATCCTATAGTCTAAAGATAAAATCAGCTAATTTCATTTGCTACCAACCATATTTCCTTCAGCGATTATGAATTGAATTTGCTACCAACCATATTTCCCTCAGCTGATACGGAGGAGACAGCGCGGGAAACCAGCCGTCGTTGGCCCTCAGTCAGCAGAACCCGTAGCAGCATTATAAAACGCACGACAGCAGTTCGAGACACCGGACAGAGGCACGGAACGGGTCAGGTTGGCAGGCACCGCGCAGTAGGTGACTCGCCGCGTCTTGGTTTAACGAAGGTGTGCCGGTGTCCGGCCCAAACACGGGATTTAAAGCAATCCCATTTAGGAAAGCGCGAGGTCGGAAGCCTATTATTAGCTCCTTTTAGGCGACTTTAATCTATCACGCGAGATTAGGGTGCAGTTAATGAATCCAACACGAGACTGTTTTAAATGATCTTAATTTGATGTGGATTACTATTTTATGTAGCCCTATCACTTGTAATATGGATGTATTTTTTTTTTTTTTTTTTACAAATAGTTTTTATATATTATACATCGATTGTGATATGGTGTGTCTGTATTAATAGGCTAGTTATAGAGAGCAACAGGTAACATTTCTGGTGAATTAGTTACTGAAATGTTAGATATGTTCCAATTGATTTAGCCTAATTGGGTTAGATTGCAAGTGCTGTTTCAAGAGATTCGAGGGATTCTATATGTACGAGTTAAAGATAGGTTATTTCAACCTGTGATTTGCAGGATATTTGAAATTATATCGGCACGTTTTTGTATCCCTGCAAAGTTCTGCACTCATGACGGTTTTAGCGTTTGACGCATTGAAATTATCACGAGATTGAAACGGTTTAACAAGAGCTATATATATATATATATACGACTCTGAGTTTAACCAGTTACGACAAAAACCTGCAACTATCGTTGATTACTGAGAAATGAATGGTTACGCCTACTAATTAGGCTACAACTAAATTGACATGACATCTATCGCCAGATAGTTTCGTTTAAACGAATTGGGTTTTAAATAGTATAATAGCGCAATGTCAACCAATGGCTGGCAAAAGCCAAACGCTTTCTCCAATTCAAACGGATATCCCACTTCCAAATGCAATGTTTGGAGAACTGTAAGAAAGTTGCCTATAACAAGAAAACAACTATCTAATAAGGCAAAAAAAAAAAAAGGAAACAATTTCTTACCTCATTGTTCAGTAGCTTTTCTTCAAACCCGATGTTAATGGAGTCGAAAGACCTTCCTCGGCGCGGTCCTTCAATTTTATTGGAATACATATTGAAATTCCGTACTATTTATTCCCCTGTCTTTCGAATGTTTATCGACTATGTAATGTGGTAGTCTACCAGGAGCAAGACCAGGCTTTGGTATTTATCAACCACAATGCAGAGAGAGGAGGGGGGTGCTGAAGTGTGTGTGTGTATGTGTGTGTGTGTGTGTGTGTCTGTCTGTGTGTGCGTGCGTGTGTGTGTGGAGGGCAAGCAGCAATAATATCAGCCCTCGACAGCAAATGGAAAAAGAGAAGCATCCCTAACGTCATGGGAAAATAAATGAATCTAAGACACCTTTTCATTTTGTCTGACGGCCTGAAAGAGGCGACGGAAACATTACCGTACAGAGATCAAACAGTAGAATAGTCCGGTCCTAAAAGAAAGGCATTTCAGATGACGCATACGTCCTAATAAAGCAACGTGTGTCGTTGTCGATGATTCATCTCTCATATTAATTAGATTTTTCATCAATAAACAAGATTTTGTCATCATGGATCTCCCCCCCCCCCCTTCATTGAGGTTAAAAAGTTCAGCAAACAAACTCTCGTAAGTCTCCTGAAGCTATTTTACAACTCAATGCTGGTTAGAATGACCAATAGCCTTCTCACCTACTGGTAGCGCCCAGCAAACAGGGGAATGAGATTTCTGATCCGCATGGGAACATGGTCCTAGTGTTAATTAATAAGCTAAAACATTGTTCTGAAGATCTGTAACTTGATCAAGGTAACCGCTTTCTCATTTCTGACCAATCACACAGCTTCCAGTTCTGACAACGTTCCAGTAATCTCACGTGAGTGAACGCTTTCTAAAGCTAATACGATGTTCGAAGAATACTTGAGCCACTTTCAGGCTCTGGAAATATGTACCGGTATAAACGTTTGACATATCTTGTTGAGTCTTGACATTGTTTACTGCCCCTTGGGGTCTTGTTGATCACGTGGCTCTCGCTCCTTTCGGGAAAGCAGGAAATGGTCAGTGATTTATTTGTAAGAGGATTAAACCTGATCCACACTTTTTTTTTTCTGTGATTAAAGTTCCTCGTGCCCCATCTCCCTACTTCTCCCCACCCCAAATCCATTCCCCTGCTTTATAAATCTTCATTGCACTTTATCACTTTGAGCTTTGTGACCTGGCAGGCTAAGCCGCCCCTGAAGGTCAACTGTAAGGATATTTTTCTCTCACCTGTCTGAGTCTGGTGAGAGTTTATTTGAGATTAAGAAAATTACTAATGGTTTTCATTACTTCCGGTGGATGAAAAACACCTCAGGAGGGTTTGGGGTGAATTCCATTTAAGTTCATTCAGTAAACTTACATTTCTGAGGAAAATTGGAAGTGGAATTTCAGTTTACTTCATGAAGTGCCTGCGTCAGTGCCACCCATGCTACCCTCTTCACTAAAGGTGCTAATAACTTTGTGATGGGCCAGAAGCAGGTCTGTTTCATCCCAATACAGTACACTACAGACCCAAGGCTGTTGTACATGTGGCCGGTGCACATGATGCCCCCCTGTCAGGTGGTTGACACGAGGACCAGCTTAACACAATCAGGGAAGCTGTGAAGGATGCTTCCTCCTCCCTGAGGGACAACGTGTTTGAGAGGGGGGGCTAGCACTGCTCTGCTTTCCTTTCCTACAACACAAAGCAATGATGTACACTGAGCGGACAAAACATTAGGAACATGACATAGCCTGACCAGGTGAATCCAGGTGAAAGCTATGATCCCTTATTGATGTCATTTGTTAAATCCACTTCAATCAGTGTAGGTGAAGGGGAGGAGATGGGTTAAAGAAGGATTTTTAAGCCTTAAAACAATTGAGACATGGATTGTGCATGTGTGCCATTCAGAGGGTGAATGGGCAAGACAAAATATTTAAGTGCCTTTGAACGGGGTATGGTAGTAGGTGCCAGGCGCACCGGTTTGTGTCAAGAACTGCAACGCTGCTGGGTTTATCACGCTCAACAGGTTACTGTGTGTATCAAGAATGATCCACCAACCAAAGGACATCCAGCCAACTGTGGGAAGCATTGGAGTCAACATGGGCCAGCATCCCTGTAGCACAATTTCGACACCTTGTAGAGTCTATTGTGGCTGTTCTGAGGGCAAAAGGGGATGCAACTCAATATTAGGAAGGTGTTCCTAATGTTTTGTACATTCAGTGTAGGTTAGCTTTCTGTTTCCTTTCAGACTACACCAAGCAATGATGTAGATTAGCTTTCTGTTTTAGAAGCACACACTCTATTTTACCCTTAGAAAAATGTAGTTGATTTCCAGATGACTCCCTGCACATTAGAACACATACAGTGAATACACAACATCTTTTCCCAAACGCCCTGACAGATCCTGGATATGTACTAATATAATCTGCAACAGACACATCTCTGTTACTCTCCAGATGCTGTGTCTCTGTCTTTGATCTCTCTGAGAGCAGATCCCCTTATGTCTGTCTTCTTCTTGTTCTGTCTTCTTCTTGTTCTGTCTTCTTCTTGTCTGTCTTCTTCTTGTTCTGTCTTCTTATGTCTGTCTTCTTCTTGTCTGTCTTCTTCTTGTTCTGTCTTCTTCTTGTTCTGTCTTCTTCTTGTTCTGTCTTCTTCTTGTCTGTCTTCTTCTTGTCTGTCTTCTTCTTGTTCTGTCTTCTTCTTGTTCTGTCTTCTTCTTGTCTGTCTTCTTCTTGTTCTGTCTTCTTCTTGTTCTGTCTTCTTCTTGTCTGTCTTCTTCTTGTTCTGTCTTCTTCTTGTTCTGTCTTCTTCTTGTCTGTCTTCTTCTTGTCTGTCTTCTTCTTGTCTGTCTTCTTCTTGTTCTGTCTTCTTCTTGTTCTGTCTTCTTCTTGTCTGTCTTCTTCTTGTTCTGTCTTCTTCTTGTTCTGTCTTCTTCTTGGTCTGTCTTCTTCTTGTCTGTCTTCTTCTTGTTCTGTCTTCTTCTTGTCTGTCTTCTTCTTGTCTGTCTGGCATCAAAGACAACCCAATACGTACACATGCCATTTAGTGGTCCATTCTATCAGATGAACCACACAACAATAACCCACTGGTCAGCCCTACAGAAGCTTGTTGTCACCAATCAGTGCAATGAGGTCAAAGGTCAGAAAAATGTGTACAATAACAAGGATGGGGTATAATATTGATCTCTCTTGGTGTCCCTCCCTGTCCCCTCTGTTGTTTGTCAACATGCACTGTATGGATGTAGACTGGTGAAGCTGGAATGTGACCAAGACTCGAATAGATGAATGAACATGCAGTGCTGGCAAGATATTTATCTCCAGAAGGTTATTAGTTCATCCTCACCTATCTATTGCAGGACATTCACACAGTGATGGAGTATGAGAACACTTTTAAATGAATCTACAAGGCAGTTGTTTGATGGAGTGCTTTCTGCCATTAGAATGTTATGCTGCTAAGAATCTTGTTGCACGCATGACTGTAAGTCGCTTTGGATAAAAGCGTCTGCTAAATGGCATATTATTATTATATTAAGAATTCCTATTAAAAAATATAAAGAGGATCTATTTTTCTGTCCCTTGGCTGTTAGAACTAGTGCACACTTGAATGCTTGTTAGAACACACTTGAATGCACACTAGAGCGCAGTTAGATTGGGTAGTAATTAATTTTGTAATATACTTGGGCTTCAGGCTTTCTCTCTGTGGCTTTGTTATCCTTGGAGAGGGGAGAGAGGGAGATGGGGGGGGGGGGGGGGGGGGGGGGTGCAGAAACAGAGGCGGGGGGAGTGCTCACTGACTCCATTCACCCATCTCATTTTCAGAGAAAATGATAGGGAGAGAGAAAGAGAGAGAGAGAGAGGAGAGAGAGAGTCCACTTTATTCACCCATTTCATTTTCAGAGAAAGAGATAGGGAGAGAGAGAGAGAGAGTGAGTCCACTGTATTCACCCATCTCACTATCAAAACAGATACAACTGTGGACAAGCCTCTACCAGTCCTGTTAAATGATCAGATCTGCTTATTTAAACCTGTCTAGACAATACAAAAGGTGGGTAAACAGCGTTTACGTGTGTTTACCCTCAACTACAGTGCCTTGCAAAAGTATTCATCCCCCTTGGCATTTTTCCTATTTTGTTGCATTACAACCTGTAATTTAAATACATTTTTATTTGGATTTCATGTAATGGACATACACAAAAACATTCTAAAAAATAAATAATGAAAAAGTGGTGCGTGCATATGTATTCACCCCCTTTGCTATGAAGCCCCTAAATAAGATCTGGTGCAACCAATTACCTTCAGAAGTCATATAATGACTTAAATAAAGTCCACCTGTGTGCAATCTAAGTGTCACATGATCTGTCACATGATCTCAGTATATATATACACCTGTTCTGAAAGGCCCCAGAGCAAGCGGCACCATGAAGACCAAGGAGCTCTCCAAACAGGTCAGGGACAAAGTTGTGGAGAAGTACAGATCAGGGTTGGGTTATAAAAAAATAACAGAAAATTTGAACATCCCACAGAGCACCATTAAATCCATTATTAAAAATGGAAAGAATATGGCACCACAACAAACCTACCAAGGGAGGGCCGCCCACCAAAACTCACGGACCAGGCAAGGAGGGCATTAATCAGAGAGGCAACAAAGACACCAAAGATAACCCTGAAGGAGCTGCAAAGCTCCACAGCGGAGATTGGAGTAACTGTCCATAGGAACACTTTAAGCCGTACACTCCACAGAGCTGGGCTTTACGGAAGAGTGGCCAGAAAAAAGCCATTGCTTAAAGAAAGAAATAAGCAAACACGTTTGGTGTTTGCCCGAAGGCATGTGGGAGTCTCCCCAAACATATGGAAGAAGGTACTCTGGTCAGATGAGACTAAAATTGAGCTTTGTAGGCCAACAAGGAAAACACTATGTCTGGTGCAAACCCAACACCTCTCATCACCACGAGAACACCATTCCCACAGTGAAGCATGGTGGTGGCAGCATCATGCTGTGGGGATGTTTTTCATCAGCAAGGACTGGGAAACTGGTCAGAATTGAAGGAGTGATTGTGCTAAATACAGGGACATTCTTGAGGGAAACCTGTTTCAGTCTTCCAGACATTTGAGACTGGGACGGAGGTTCACCTTCCTGCAGGACAATGACCCTAAGCATTCTGCTAAAGCAACAAACGAGTGGTTTAAGGGGAAACATTTAAATATCTTGGAATGGCCTAGTCAAAGCCCAGACCTCAATCCAATTGAGAATCTGTGGTATGACTTAAAGATTGCTGTACACCAGCGGAACCCATCCAACTTGAAGGAGCTGGAGCAGTTTTGCCTTGAAGAATGGGCAAAAATCCCAGTGGCTAGATGTGCCAAGCTTATAGAGACATACCCCAAGAGACTTTCAGCTGTAATTGCTGCAAAAGGCGGCTCTACAAAGTATTGACTTTGGGGTGGGGGGGGTGAATAGTTATGCACGCTCAAGTTTTCTTTTTTTTGGTCTTATTTCTTGTTTGTTTCACACAAAAAAATATTTTGCATCTTCAAAGTGGTAGGCATGTTGTGTAAATCAAATGATACAAATCTTCAAAAAAACATTTTAATTCCAGGTTGTAAGGCAACAAAATAGTAAAAATGCCAAGGGGGGTGAATACTTTCGCAAGCCACTGTACATCACCGAGCTTCCACCATATTGCTTCCACCTTACATATCTACAAACGTAGAAGGGTTAGGGCAAAGGGAAACGTGGAAGGACAAGGGAAAAGGTTAGGGACTAGAGGTAAGGGTAGGGGCTAGAGGAAAGGGTAGGGACTACAGGAAAGGGTAGGGACTAGAGGAAAGGGTAGGGGCTAGAGGAAAGGGTAGGGACTAGAGGTAAGGATAGGGACTAGAGGTAAGGGTAGGGGCTAGAGGGTAGGGACTAGAGGAAAGGGTAGGGACTAGAGGAAAGGGTAGGGACTAGAGGTAAGGATAGGGACTAGAGGAAAGGGTAGGGACTAGAGGTAAGGGTAGGGACTAGAGGAAAGGGTAGGGACTAGAGGAAAGGGTAGGGACTAGAGGTAAGGATAGGGACTAGAGGAAAGGGTAGGGGCTAGAGGAAAGGGTAGGGACTAGAGGAAAGGGTAGGGACTAGAGGTAAGGATAGGGACTAGAGGAAAGGGTAGGGACTAGAGGAAAGGGTAGGGACTAGAGGAAAGGGTAGGGACTAGAGGAAAGGGTAGGGGTTAGAGGGTAGGAACTAGAGGAAAGGGTAGGGGCTAGAGGAAAGGGTAGGGACTAGAGGGTAGGAACTAGAGGAAAGGGTAGGGACTAGAGGGTAGGAACTAGAGGAAAGGGTAGGGGCTAGAGGAAAGGGTAGGGACTAGAGGAAAGGGTAGGGACTAGAGGAAAGGGTAGGGACTAGAGGAAAGGGTAGGGGCTAGAGGAAAGGGTAGGGACTAGAGGAAAGGGTAGGGACTAGAGGAAAGGGTAGGTACTAGAGGTAAGGGTAGGGACTAGAGGAAAGGGTAGGGGCTAGAGGTAAGGATAGGGACTAGAGGAAAGGGTAGGAACTAGAGGTAAGGGTCTAGAGGAAAGGGTAGGAACTAGAGGAAAGGGTAGGGACTAGAGGAAAGGGTAGGGTCTAGAGGAAAGGGTAGGGACTAGAGGAAAGGGTAGGGACTAGAGGAAAGGGTAGGGGCTAGAGGAAAGGGTAGGGGTTAGAGGAAAGGGTAGGGACTAGAGGTAAGGATAGGGACTAGAGGGTAGGAACTAGAGGAAAGGGTAGGGGCTAGAGGAAAGGGTAGGAACTAGAGGAAAGGGTAGGGGCTAGAGGAAAGGGTAGGGGCTAGAGGAAATGGTAGGGACTAGAGGAAAGGGTAGGGACTAGAGGAAAGGGTAGGGACTAGAGGAAAGGTAGGTACTAGAGGAAAGGGTAGGGACTAGAGGAAAGGGTAGGGACTAGAGGAAAGGGTAGGGACTACAGGAAAGGGTAGGGGCTAGAGGAAAGGGTAGGGACTAGAGGAAAGGGTAGGAACTAGAGGAAAGGGTAGGGACTAGAGGAAAGGGTAGGGACTAGAGGAAAGGGTAGGGACTACAGGAAAGGGTAGGGACTAGAGGAAAGGGTAGGGGCTAGAGGGTAGGGACTAGAGGAAAGGGTAGGGACTAGAGGGTAGGGACTAGAGGAAAGGGTAGGGACTAGAGGAAAGGGTAGGGGCTAGAGGGTAGGAACTAGAGGAAAGGGTAGGGGCTAGAGGAAAGGGTAGGGACTACAGGAAAGGGTAGGGACTAGAGGAAAGGGTAGGGACTAGAGGAAAGGGTAGGGACTAGAGGAAAGGGTAGGGACTACAGGAAAGGGTAGGGGCTAGAGGAAAGGGTAGGGACTACAGGAAAGGGTAGGGACTAGAGGAAAGGGTAGGGACTACAGGAAAGGGTAGGGACTACAGGAAAGGGTAGGGACTACAGGAAAGGGTAGGGACTACAGGAAAGGGTAGGGGCTAGAGGTAAGGGTAGGGGCTAGAGGAAAGGGTAGGGACTACAGGAAAGGGTAGGGGCTAGAGGAAAGGGTAGGGACTACAGGAAAGGGTAGGGACTACAGGAAAGGGTAGGGGCTAGAGGAAAGGGTAGGGTCTAGAGGAAAGGGTAGGGACTAGAGGAAAGGGTAGGGACTAGAGGTAAGGGTAGGGACTAGAGGAAAGGGTAGGGGCTATAGGTAAGGATAGGGACTAGAGGAAAGGGTAGGAACTAGAGGTAAGGGTCTAGAGGAAAGGGTAGGAACTAGAGGAAAGGGTAGGGACTAGAGGAAAGGGTAGGGTCTAGAGGAAAGGGTAGGGACTAGAGGAAAGGGTAGGGACTAGAGGAAAGGGTAGGGGCTAGAGGAAAGGGTAGGGGTTAGAGGAAAGGGTAGGGACTAGAGGTAAGGATAGGGACTAGAGGGTAGGAACTAGAGGAAAGGGTAGGGGCTAGAGGAAAGGGTAGGAACTAGAGGAAAGGGTAGGGGCTAGAGGAAAGGGTAGGGGCTAGAGGAAATGGTAGGGACTAGAGGAAAGGGTAGGGACTAGAGGAAAGGGTAGGGACTAGAGGAAAGGTAGGTACTAGAGGAAAGGGTAGGGACTAGAGGAAAGGGTAGGGACTAGAGGAAAGGGTAGGGACTACAGGAAAGGGTAGGGGCTAGAGGAAAGGGTAGGGACTAGAGGAAAGGGTAGGAACTAGAGGAAAGGGTAGGGACTAGAGGAAAGGGTAGGGACTAGAGGAAAGGGTAGGGACTACAGGAAAGGGTAGGGACTAGAGGAAAGGGTAGGGGCTAGAGGGTAGGGACTAGAGGAAAGGGTAGGGACTAGAGGGTAGGGACTAGAGGAAAGGGTAGGGACTAGAGGAAAGGGTAGGGGCTAGAGGGTAGGAACTAGAGGAAAGGGTAGGGGCTAGAGGAAAGGGTAGGGACTACAGGAAAGGGTAGGGACTAGAGGAAAGGGTAGGGACTAGAGGAAAGGGTAGGGACTAGAGGAAAGGGTAGGGACTACAGGAAAGGGTAGGGGCTAGAGGAAAGGGTAGGGACTACAGGAAAGGGTAGGGACTAGAGGAAAGGGTAGGGACTACAGGAAAGGGTAGGGACTACAGGAAAGGGTAGGGACTACAGGAAAGGGTAGGGACTACAGGAAAGGGTAGGGGCTAGAGGTAAGGGTAGGGGCTAGAGGAAAGGGTAGGGACTACAGGAAAGGGTAGGGGCTAGAGGAAAGGGTAGGGACTACAGGAAAGGGTAGGGACTACAGGAAAGGGTAGGGGCTAGAGGTAATCAGAGGGATTTACAAACACTGTGTGTCTGTCTGAGCACTGAACTGAACTGAGAGATAGATATCTCTAGCTAATCTCACTGTATATCTGCCCCAACACTGAGCTGAGAGATAGATATCTCTGGCTAATCTCACTGTATATCTGCCCCAACACTGAGCTGAGAGATAGATATCTCTGGCTAATCTCACTGTATATCTGCCCCAACACTGAGCTGAGAGATAGATATCTCTGGCTAATCTCACTGTATATCTGCCCCAACACTGAGCTGAGAGATAGATCTCCATGCCTAATTTCACTGTAAAATTGTCAAAGACTCCAGCCACCCTAGTCATTGACTGTTCTCTCTGCTACCGCACGGCGGGCGGTACCGGAGCGCCAAGTCTAGGTCCGGCAGGCTTCTGGACAGCTTCTGCCCCCAAGCCATAAGACTACTGAACATCTAATAAAATGGCTACCCAGACTATAAGCATTTCACTGTAAGGTCTACACCTGTTGTATTCGGCGCATGTGACAAATAAAATTAGCTGAGCTGAGAGATAGATCTCTATGGCTAATCTAATTGTATTGCAGCCCCAACAAACAGGTGGCCCTGTGGCATTCAGAGCGCTGAGCTGGATTTTCAATGTCGAGCAATGGTGACATCAATCAGATTATATTTATAAATCATTTTTTTACATCAGGAGTTGTCTCAAAGTGCTTATACAGTCACTAACCCTAGACCCCAAAGAGCAAAAGCAGAAGCACAGTGGCAAGGAACAACTCCCTGGAAGGTAGAAACCTTGAGAGGAACCAGGCTCAGAGAGGAGTCTCAGAGGCGAGACATATCAGTAACACGATTCATCATCTGCCTACTCCTGCGTGGCCTGTGCCTTAAACGAAGCTTACCGCCAGCCCAGCATCGTAGGCTAACGAATCAACATCTCATTAACAGTGGTCCTCCAACTGACACCACCTGATAACATGGATTACAAAATGTCCACAGAACTACGCAATACTGAATGGTCTACTGCTGCTTACGTCCACTTCCTGAGGGACGTGTGTGTGTGTGTGTGTGTATGTGTGTGTGTGTATGTGTGTGTGTGTGTGTGTGTGTGTATGTGTGTGTGTGTGTATATATGTGTGTGTGTGTGTGTGTGTGTGTGTGTGTGTGTGTGTGTGTGTGTGTGTGTGTGTGTGTGTGTGTGCGTGCGTGTGTGTCAGGGACGTAGGGGGGGGGTCTCTTCTTAACGAGCTCCCATTCTTTCCACGGCAGAACAAACAGCAGCAGATGCTGCTTGGTGACATACAGGGATCACAGTGTATCACAGTGTACACAGAGACACAACAGGGGAACCAGGGACAGCACCCAGCACCTGCTGTAGGTAGTGTATACTGGAGTTAGTTACAGACGACGACCAACATACAAAACATCAATTGTGCAGAAAGGGTAAAATAAGGTTAGCTTTATTCATTGCAATCTACTGTAGAGATAGCCTGCAGAGCTCTATCGTACTATGCAGGTCTGTGCCCAAACAGTTTGAGCTCCTACTTCTAAAAATCCACCTTTCCAGAAATAAGTCTCTCACTGTTGCCCCTTGCTACAGACCCCCCCCTCAGCCCCCAGCTGTGCCCTGGACACCATATGTGAATTGATTGCCCCCCCCCATCTATCCTCAGAGTTCGTACTGCTTGGTGACCTAAACTGGGATATGCTTAACACCCCGGCCATCCTACAATCCAAACTAGATGCCCTCAATCTCACACAAATTATAAAGGAACCTACCAGGTACAACCCTAAATCCGTAAACATGGGCACCCTCATAGATATCATCCTGACTAACTTACCCTCTAAATACACCTCCGCTGTCTTCAACCAGGATCTCAGCGATCACTGCCTTATCGCCTGCGTCCGTAACGGGTCCGCGGTCAAACGACCAACCCTCATCACTGTCAAACGCTCCCTAAAACACTTTAGCGAGCAGGCCTTCCTAATTGACCTGGCCCAGGTATCCTGGATGGATATCGATCTCATTCCGTCAGTAGAGGATGCCTGGTTGTTCTTTAAAAGTGCTTTCCTCTCAATCTTAAATAAGCATGCATCAAAAAATTCAGAACTAAGAACAGATATAGGCCCTGGTTCTCCTCAGACTTGACTGCCCTTGACCAGCACAAAAACGTCCTGTGGCGTACTGCATTAGCATCGAATAGCCCCGCGATATGCAACTTTTCAGGGAAGTTAGGAACCAATATATACAAGCAGTTAGGAAAGCAAAGGCTAGCTTTTTCAAACAGAAATTTGCATCCTGTAGCACTAACTCCAAAAAGTTTTGGGACACTGTAAAGTCCATGGAGAATAAGAGCACCTCCTCCCAGCTGCCCACTGCACTGAGGCTAGGAAACACTATCACCACCGATAATTCTACAATAATCGAGAATTTCAACAAGCATTTTGCTACGGCTGGCCATGCTTTCCACCTGGCTACCACTACCCCGGCCACCAGCTCTGCACCCTCCGCTGCAACTTGCCCATGCCCCCCCGCTTCTCCTTCACACAAATTCAGACAGCTGATGTTCTGAAAGAGCTGCAAAATCTGGACCCCTACAAATCATCTGGGCTAGATAATCTGACACTTTCTTTCTAAAAATAGCCGCCGAAATTGTCGCAACCCCTATTACTAGCCTGTTCAACCTCTCTTTCGTAACATCTGAGATCCCCAGAGATTGGAAAGCTGCCGCGGTCATCCCCCTCTTCAAAGGGGGTGACACTCTAGATCCAAACTGTTACAGACCTATATCCATCCTGCCCTTCAAAAGTTTTTGAAAGCCAAGTTAACAAACAGATCACCGACCATTTCGAATCCCACCGTACCTTTTCCGCTATGCAATCCGGTTTCTGAGCTGGTCATGGGTGCACCTCAGCCACGCTCAAGGTCCTAAACGATATTATAACCGCGATCGATAATAGACAGTACTGTGCAGCCGTCTTCATCGACCTGGCCAAGGCTTTCGACTCTGTCAACCACCGCATTCTTATTGGCAGACTAAATAGCCTTGGTTTCTCAAATGACTGCCTCGCCTGGTTCACCAACTACTTCTCAGATAGAGTTCAATGTGTCAAATCGGAGGGCCTGTTGTCTGGACCTATGGCAGTCTCTATGTGGGTGCCACAGGGTTCAATTCTTGGGCCGACTCGTTTCTCTGTGTATATCAATGATGTCGCTCTTGCTGCTGGTGACTCTCAGATCCACCTCTACGCAGACGACACCATTTTGTATACATCTGGCCCTTCATTGGACACTGTGTTAACAAACCTCCAAACGAGCTTCAATGCCATACAACACTCCTTCCGTAGCCTCCAACTGCTCTTAAACACAAGTAAAACTAAATGCATGCTCTTCAATCGAAACGCTGCTGGCACCCGCCCACCCGACTAGAATCACTACTCTCGATGGGTCTGACCTAGAGTATGTGGACAACTACAAATACCTAGGTGTCTGGTTAGACTGTAAACTCTCCTTCCAGACTCACATTAAGCATCTCCAATCTAAAGTTAAATCTAGAATCGGATTCCTATTTCGCAACAAAGCCTCCTTCACTCATGCTGCCAAACATGCCCTCGTAAAACTGACTATCTTACCGATCCTTGACTTCGGCGATGTCATTTACAAAATAGCCTCCAACACTCTACTCAGCAAATTGGATGTAGTCTATCACATTGCCATCCGTTTTGTCTCCAAAGCCCCATATACTGGCAGGAGGCCGCGATAGAGGGGTCCAGCGGGTTGGCAGAGGAGGCCGCCAGGTTACGGGGGCCACTGGTCGAAGAGGGGATGGAAGGTGTAGAGGCACGGCGAGAGGTACTGGGGTGTGTTACCAGTCCGGTCCGGCCCGTTCCAGATCCCGGTGTAGGGCCAGTGGTGTGTGTCCCCAGTACGGTCCGGTCTGTTCCTGCTCCCCGCACCAAGTGTACGGTGCGCGTCGCCAGCCCAGCCCGGCCTGTTCCTGCCCCTCGCACCAAGCCTACGGTGCGCGTCGCCAGCCCGGCCCGGCCTGCTCCTGCCCCTCGCACGAAGCCTACGGTGCACGTCGCCAGCCCAGCCCGGCCTGTTCCTGCCCCTCGCACCAAGCCTACGGTGCGCGTCGCCAGCTCGGCCCGGCCTGTTCCTGCTCCTCGCACCAAGCCTATGGTGCGCTTCGCCAGCCCGGCCCGGCCTGTTCCTGCTCCCCGCACCAAGCCTATGGTGCGCGTCGCCAGCCCGGTCCGGCCTGTTCCTGCCACTCGCACCAAGCCAGGGGTGCGAGTCGTCAGCCCGGTCCAGCCCGTTCCTGCTCCACGCACCAAGCCAGGGGTGCGTATCGTCAGCCCGGTCCGGTCCGTTCCTGCTCCACGCTCCAAGCCAGGGGTGCGCATCGTCAGCCCGGTCCGGTCCGCTCCTGCTTCCCGCACCAAGCCAATGGTGCGCGTCGCCAGCCCGGTTCGGTCCGCTCCTGCTCTTCACACCAAGCCAGTGGTGTGCGGCGTCAGTCCAGCACGGCCCGTGCCTGTTCTCCACACCAAGCCAGTGGTGGGCGTCGTCAGTCCGGCACGGCCCGTGCCTGTTCCACTGGTGCCTGGTCCGGCACCGGTCAGATGCGTTACGCCGGAGCTAGAGCAATCCGCTCCATCAGTGTGCAGTCCAGCTCCGGCCAGCGGGGCCAGACCGGACCAGGGGTACTTTGGGGGGTTGGAGAGGGAGTGGGGATCAGGTCCGGAGCTGGATCCGCCGCCAAGGCGGAGTGCCCACCCGGTCCCTCCCCTGTGGTATTTAGTTGGCGCGGTCAAAGTCCGCGCCTTTAGGGGGGGGTACTGTCACGCCCTGGCTCTGGGGACACTGTTATGTTGAGCCAGGGTGTGTAGTTCTATGTATTCCATTTCTATGTTGGCCAGTGTGGTTCTCAATCAGAGGCAACGAGTGTCAGCTGTGGCTGGTTGTCTCTGATTGGGAACCACATTTAAACAGGCTGATTGCCCACAGTGGTTGTGGGATCTTGTTCGTGTTGGTTTGTGTTTGACCATTGACTGTCACGTTATCGTTTTGTTGTTTTTTGATCGTGTATCATAAATAAAGAGTATGTTCGTCTGCAACGCTGCGCCTTGGTCCTCATCTCTTACCGGCGAGCGTGACAAGCACTATCGCCTATTTATTGCCTTACCTCCATAACTTGCTACATTTGCACACACTCTATATATATTTTCTATGGTATTTTTGACTTTATGTTTTGTTTTACCCCATATGTAACTCTATGTTGTTGTTTTTATCGCACTGCTTTGCTTTATCTTGGCCAGGTCGCAGTTGTAAATGAGAACTTGTTCTCAACTGGCTTACCTGGTTAAATAAAGGTTAAATAAATAAAATACAGGGTTTATAGTTAGGTTATCAATGGTTATTTACTCATTCATAAATATACTTAACAAAAATATAAACGCAACATGTAGCAATTTTAAAGATTTTTCTGAGTTATAGTTCATAGAAGGAAATCAGTCAATGGAAATAAATTAATTAGGCCCTAATCTATGGATTTCACATGACTGGGAATACAGATATGCATCTGTTGGCATGGATCAGAAAACCGTTCAGTATCTGGTGTGACCACCATTTGCCTCATGCAGGGCGACATCTCCTTCACATAAAGTTGATCAGGCTGTTGATGGTGTCCTGTGGAATGTTGTCAGGAATTGTGTACAGACATGGGGCCGTGCATTATCATGCTGAAACATGAGGTGATGGCGGCGGTTGAATGGCACAACAGTGGGCCTCAGGATCTCGTCACGGTATCTCTGTACATTCAAATTGCCATCGAAAAAATGCAATTCTGTTTGTTGTCCGTAGTTTATGCCTGCCCATACCATAACCCCACCGCCACCATGGGGCACTCTGTTCACAACATTGACATTAGCAAACCGCTCACCCACACAACGCCATACACGTGGTCTGTGGCTGTGAGGCCGGTTGGACGTACTGCCAAATTCTCTAAAACAACGTTGGAGGCAGCTTATGATAGAGAAATTAACATTCAATTATCTGGCAACAGCTCTGGTGGACATTCCTGCAGTCAGCATGCCAATTGCACGCTCCCTGAAAAACTTGAGACATCTGTGGCATTGTGTTGTGTGGCACATTTTATCGTGGCCTTTTATTGTCCCCAGCACAAGGTGCACCTAATGATCATGCTGTTTAATCAGCTTCTTGATATGCCACACCTGTCAGGTGGATGGATTATTTTGGCAAATGAGAAATGCTCACTAACAGGGATGTAAACAAATTTGTGCACAGCATTTGAGAGAAATAAGCTTTGTGTGTATGAAAAATGTCTGGGATCTTTTATTTCAGCTCATAAAACATGTTGCGTTTATATTTTTGTTCAGTGTACATCACACAAAGACACATCAGGGAAACAGGGACAGCTTCCAGTAACATCTGCTGTAGCTAGTGAAAGACAATGTTAAAAACAAATTTAAACCTTTAGGTAAAATTTTACAAGGTTACCTTTATAAAGGGTTCATAAAGGGTTTAAAATGTGGTTATTAATGGTTATTTAATCATCTTATAAATACATTCTAAATCATTAATAAACACAATAGACACAACAGGGACTGCCAGTAACAGCTGCTTGCAATAAAATGCAAATGAATTACTTAAAAATCATACAATGTGATTTTCTGGATTTTTGTTTTAGATTCCGTCTCTCACAGTTGAAGTGTACCTATGATAAAAATGACAGACCTCTACATGCTTTGTAAGTAGGAAAACCTGCAAAATCGGCAGTGTATCAAATACTTGTTCTCCCCACTGTAAATATAAAAACTTTGGGAGCCATGCCATTCTAAAGACGTTTATTCTGCTTGTAAGATTTATGGGAAGATTGTTCAATTTACTTAGATCTGCTTTCATGTTGTTGAGTAATGGGATAAAGTTATCATTATATATTGGTTGTTTGTTGTCACTTATTAAGCATCCTAAGTCCACAAAGGATTGCTGTAGATCATTAGGTTATTTTTTTTAATTATTATTGCCTTTAAGATTTTTAGACGTTAATTTTTTAATATTTTTTAACAAGGGTGGCATTGAGTTTTCAATAATATTATTAGTCAGGTATATCAGGAGATCGTCAGCAAATAAGTTTACTTTATATTCAGGTTTACCAATACTGATACCTCTTACATTTGGATCATGTCTAATTCTTTCTGCAAGCGGTTCAATTGTCAGTGAAAACAAGAGGGGGGAGAGAGGACATCCCTGTCTTGTGCCCCATTTTAAAGCAATATTCATCAGATAATGTATTATTTATGTACATTTTTGCTTTAGGATGTTTATATATTATTTTTATGAAATGTATTATTTCAGCTGGAAAGTTGAAGACTTTCAAAGTTTTAGAAAAGGCCATTCAAGATGGTCAAAAGCCTTTTTGGCATCAACAGCCATTATTCATAAATCTACATCTTGTTTTTTTTGTGTATTGTATTATACTGAAACATGTTCTTGTATTTGTTTGTGTCTATTTTTAATAAACCCTATTTGATTCATATGTATCAAGTCTGCTAAGACGTTTGCCATTCGGTTGTGTCACGGTTTCGGCCGAGGCTGCCTCTCTTCCTTGTTCGGGCAGGCTTCGGCGTTCGTTGTCTCCGGAATACTAGCTGCCACCGTTGCATGTTTCTATGTTCGTTTGCTTTTGTCTGTTTGTTGTGACACCTGTTCTTGTTTAGTGTAATTAGTGTCCTATAAGTTGCTCGTTGTGTTTGTCTAGTGTTGTGTGTGATTGATTTATTTCTGTCGTGTGTTGTGCTTGTAGAATTACTTATTCGCTCGGTTGAGCTTTACTCCACTGTGTTGGAGCGTTTTACGCACCTGTGTAGTGCGCCTTTTGTTTTGTCGCCTTCGTGCGTAGTTTCGCCTTCGGGCAAGTTTGTTCGATTTTTCCTTGTTGGAAATTGCACTAAAGTCTTTTGGACTATACTTCGGTGTCCTGCGCTTGATTCCACCACTACACCCACCTACAGCATTACTGACAAAATCACACACCATCAAGAATGGAATCAGCAGGAGCCGCAGCAGCCCAGGCGACGCTGGAGGACAGGGTCCGTGAACAGAGTGACCAGATCCTGCAGATGGGGTCCGCACTGCAGGAGGTGATCACCACCATCCGAGGCTGGGGGACTCCTCCACCGCCATCCGCTCTGCCAGCACCATCGGCAAGTCAGCCCATTCCCGCTCCGGAACCCAGAGGAGTTCGACTCTCGCTCCCGAGGGCCTACGATGGGACTGCGGCCGGGTGTCAGGGATTCCTTCTCCAGGTGGAGCTGTACCTGGCCACCGTGCACCCGGCGCCCTCGGGACATGAGAGCGTGTCCGCCCTGATCTCCTGCCTTTCCGGGAAGGCGTTGGAATGGGCCAACACAGAGTGGAGGAGGATCGACGCGGACACCATCACCTACGACGAGTTCTCCCGCCGCTTCAGGGCGGTGTTTGACCATCCCCCGGAGGGGAAAGCGGCGGGGGAGCGTCTGGTCTTCCTCCGGCAGGGGAAGAGGAGTGCCCAGGAGTTCGCCCTAGAATTCCGTACTCTAGCGGCGGATGCAGGGTGGAATGAGCGGGCTCTCATTGATCACTACAGATGTAGTCTACGCGAGGACGTCCGTAGGGAGCTGGCCTGTAGGGACACCAGCCTCTCGTTCGACCAGTTGGTCGACATGTCCATCAGGCTGGATAACCTGCTAGCTACCCGCGGACGTTCCGAGGGGGGTCCGTCCATTTCACCCTCCAGCGCCTCCGAGCCGTGCCCCATGGAGCTCGGGGGCGCTGGCGCTAGAGAGAGGAGGGGTCGGCTTACGAGGGGGTCCATCTCCTGCACCAACTGTGGTCGGGGAGGACACACCGCGGCTAGGTGCTGGGGATGGCCTCCTAGGGGAGAGGACGACAGGTCCCGCACTGGGGAGTCCTTCCAGGTGAGTAGGCGCCCCACTCACCCAGAGCTCTCTGTTGCACATTTCTGTATACCTGTGCGTTTTCCACAGGTAGCACCTCATTCCCAGCATAAGGCGCTGGTAGATTCAGGCACGGATGGGAATTTTGTTGATAAGAAGTTTTGTTTAGCCTTAGGGATTCCCCTTCTCCCTGTTGATGTCCCTTTCCCCGTTCATGCCCTAGATAGCCGTCCGTTGGGTGCGGGCTTGATCAGGGAGGTCACTGCGCCACTTAGGATGTGTGCGCAGGGGGGTCATCAGGAGATGATTCAGCTATTTCTGATCGACTCGCCTGCGTATCCGGTGGTGCTGGGCATGCCCTGGTTGAGTACCCATAACCCATCTATTTCGTGGCAGGAGAGGGCTCTGATGGAGTGGTCTGCCCAGTGTGTGGGTCGATGTTTGGGCGTTTCCGTAGGGGCTACCTCGGTGGAGAGTCCAAACCAGGTGCCCGCATTGCACGTTCCCCATGAGTATGGGGATTTGGCTATTGCGTTTAGTAAGTCGAGGGCGACGCAGTTGCCGCCCCATAGGCAGGGAGATTGTGCGATAGACCTCCAGGCAGGAGCTGCGCTCCCACGGAGCCATGTGTATCCTCTGTCTCAGGAGGAGAAGAAAGCTATGGAGACTTACATAGACTAATCTCTGAGACAAGGATACATACGGCCTTCCACTTCCCCTGCGTCCTCGAGTTTCTTTTTTGTGAAGAAAAAGGATGGTGGTTTACGCCCGTGCATCGATTACCGTGGTCTCAATCAGATCACGGTGAAGTACAGTTATCCACTCCCGCTGATTGCGACCATGACTGAGTCCTTTCATGGGGCGCGTTTCTTCACTAAATTAGATCTCAGGAGCGCGTACAACTTGGTGCGCATCAGGGAGGGCGATGAATGGAAGACAGCCTTTAGTACCACCTCGGGCCATTACGAGTATCTTGTCATGCCATACGGGTTGATGAACGCTCCGTCAGTTTTCCAATCATTCGTGGATGAGATCTTCAGGGACATGCAGGGGCAGGGGGTGGTTGTGTACATAGATGACATTCTCGTGTACTCGCCTACCCGAGTCGAGCATGTGGCCCTGGTGCGCAGAGTGTTGCGGAGGCTGGTGGAGCACGACCTGTATGTTAAGGCAGAGAAGTGTCTGTTTTTCCAGGAGTCGGTCTCCTTTTTGGGGTATCAGTTGTCTGCGTCAGGGGTGAAGATGGAGGTAGACCGGGTGTCAGCCGTGCGTAATTGGCAAACACCAACCACTGTGAAGGAGGTGCAGCAGTTTTTTGGGGTTTGCGAATTACTACCGGAGGTTTATCCGGGGTTTTGGACAGGTGGCAGCTCCCATCACGTCTCTTTTGAAGGGGGTCCGGTGCGTCTGCAGTGGTCTGCTGAGGCGGACAGGGCGTTTGGGAGGCTGAAGGACCTGTTTACCTCGGCCCCGGTGCTGGCGCATCCGGATCCCTCTTTGCCATTTCAGGTAGAGGTGGACGCGTCAGAGGCCGGTATAGGAGCCGTGCTTTCACAACGGTCAGGCGCGCCACCTAAACTCCGCCCCTGTGCTTTTTATTCCAAGAAGCTCAGTCCGGCGGAGTGAAACTATGACGTAGGGGACAGGGAGCTGTTAGCCGTGGTACAGGCCCTAAAGGTGTGGAGGCACTGGCTTGAGGGGGCTCAACACCCTTTCCTCATTTTGACGGACCACCGTAACCTGGAGTACATCCGGGCAGCGAGGAGGCTGAACCCTCGCCAGGCAAGATGGAATATGTTTTTGACCCGGTTTACATTTAAGATCACGTACATCCCTGGGTCACAGAACGGTAAGGCAGATGCACTGTCTCGGCGGTATGACACGGAGGAGAGGTCCGTGGAGCCCACTCCCATACTGCCGGAGTCGTGTCTGGTGGCACCGGTAGTGTGGGAGGTCGATGCTGAGCTCGAGCGGGCGTTACGCACCGACCCTAGTCCACCGCAATGCCCGGAGGGTCGGAAGTACGTTCCGCTCGAGGTTCGGGATCGATTGATCTATTGGGCTCACACGTCACCCTCCTCTGGACACCCTGGTATCGGCCGGACAGTGCACTGTCTTAGTGCCAAGTACTGGTGGCCCACGTTGGCAAGGGATGTGAGGGTTTATGTTTCCTCCTGCTCGGTGTGCGCCCAGTGTAAGGCGCCTAGACATCTGCCTAGGGGTAAGTTACTACCCCTGCCCGTTCCACAACGACCATGGTCTCACCTCTTGGTGGATTTCCTTACTGACCTTCCTCCTTCACAGGGGAATACCACTATACTGGTCGTTGTGGACCGGTTTTCTAAGGCCTGTTGTTTGCTCCCCATGCCGGGCCTTCCTACTGCCCTGCAAACTGCCGAAGCACTATTCACCCATGTGTTCCGGCACTACGGGGTACCCGAGGATATTGTGTCTGATCGAGGTCCCCAATTTACCTCCAGGGTCTGGAGAGCCTTTATGGAGCGGTTGGGGGTCTCGGTGAGCCTCACCTCGGGTTACCACCCGGAGAGTAATGGGCAGGTGGAACGCGTGAACCAGGATGTGGGTAGGTTTCTTAGAACATACTGCCAGGACCGGCCGGAGGAGTGGGCAAGGTACGTTCCCTGGGCCGAGATGGCCCAGAATTCCCTACGCCATTCCTCCACTAACCTAACCCCTTTCCAATGTGTGTTAGGTTACCAGCCGGTTCTGGCACCTTGGCAGCAGAGCCAGATCGAGGCTCCTGCGGTGGATGAGTGGGCGCGGCGCTCGGAGGAGACATGGAACGCTGCACACGTCCACCTGCAGCGGGCCCTCCGTCGTCATAAGGCGAGCGCCGATCTCCACCGCAGTGAGGGACCGGTGTACGCACCTGGTGATCGAGTCTGGTTCTCTACCAGAAACCTGCCCCTCCGCCTGCCCTGTCGGAAACTGGGTCGGCGGTTTGTAGGGCCATTTAAAGTCCTGAGAAGGTTGAACGAGGTGTGTTACAAATTACAACTACCTGTTGAATATAAAAGTATTAACCCCTCGTTCCATGTGTCTCTTCTCAGGCCGGTGGTAGCTGGCCCACTCCAAGAAAGTGAGATCAGGGAGACTCCTCCGCCCCCATTGGACATCGAGGGGGCACCGGCGTACTCCGTGAGGTCCATCTTGGATTCGAGACGTCGGATGGGGGGTCTCCAATATCTAGTGGAGTGGGAGGGGTACGGTCCGGAGGAACGGTGCTGGGTGCCGAGGAGAGACATTTTGGACCCGTCTCTCCTGACGGAATTCCATCGTGGGCACCCGACGCACCCTGCTCCGCGTCCTCCTGGTCGTCCCCGAGGCCGGAGTCGGCGCACATCTGGAGCCGCGCGTCAAGGGAGGGGTACTGTCACGGTTTCGGCCGAGGCTGCCTCTCTTCCTTGTTCGGGCAGGCTTCGGCGTTCGTTGTCTCCGGAATACTAGCTGCCACCGTTGCATGTTTCTATGTTTGTTTGCTTTTGTCTGTTTGTTGTGACACCTGTTCTCGTTTAGTGTAATTAGTGTCCTATAAGTTGCTCGTTGTGTTTGTCTAGTGTTGTGTGTGATTGATTTATTTATGTCGTGTGTTGTGCTTTTAGAATTACTTATTAGCTCGGTTGAGCTTTACTCCACTGTGTTGGAGCGTTTTACGCACCTGTGTAGTGCGCCTTTTGTTTTGTCGCCTTCGTGCGTAGTTTCGCCTTCGGGCAAGTTTGTTCGATTTTTCCTTGTTGGAAATTGCACTAAAGTCTTTTGGACTATACTTCGGTGTCCTGCGCTTGATTCCACCACTACACCCACCTACAGCATTACTGACAGGTTGCTTATGAGTTTTGCTCCTCTCCTAACCTGCAGATCCGCCCTGTCGCTGCCTCCTGCTGCCTCATTATTTTATTGTCGCAATTTATTAAACTTACGCGTCCGTAATCTGCAGGGGGACTCTCCAGATTTTCCTGGTTTTAATATAACTGAAATAACTGGTTGATACATGGAACTAGGAAGTACTGAATTAAGTGACGTGTGTTGTCATTAGAGTAAATAGGGGCACTACTTTGTCCCAGAATGTCAAATAAAATTATGTGGGAAAGCCGTCCATACCTGGTGCTTTTCTCCACGCGAATGTTTTAACAGTGTCTAATATTTCTTCTTGGGTGATTTCTATTTTTAATGATAATTTTTTTGTCTGCTGATAATTGCTTCAGGGGTTGTTGAGTATAAGAAGGCTATAGGATCCATCCAACTGTTATTTAATCATGATTTATATAGATTTTTCATAGACGCTTTTAAAATGGTTATTAAGAGCGTTGTAACAGCGAGTAGCAGCAGCGTAAAAAAAGGGGGGAGGGTCAATGCAAATAGTCTGGGTAGCCTTTTGATTAGCTGTTCAGCAGTCTTATGGCTTGGGGGTAGAAGCTGTTAAGAAGCCCTTTGGACGTAGACTTGGCGCTCTGATACCGCTTGCAATGCGGTAGCAGAGAGAACAGTCTATGATTAAGGTGACTGGAGTCTTTGGCAATTTATAGGGCCTTCCTCTGACACCGCCTGGTATAGAGGTCCTGGATGGCAGGAAGCTTGGCCCCAGTGATGTACTGGGCCGTACGCACTACCCTCAGTAGTGCCTTGCAGTCGGAGGCCGAGCAGTTGCCATACCAGGCGGTGTTGCAACCAGTCAGGATGCTCTAGATGGTGCAGCTGTATAACTTTTTGAGGATCTGAGGACACATGCCAAATCTTTTCAGCCTCCTGAGGGGGAATAGGCATTGTCATGCCCTCTTCACGACTGTCTTGGTGTGTTTGGACCATGATAGTATAGGCTGTCTCATCGTTGTCGGTGATTAGGGCGGCAGGTAGCTTAGTGGTTAAGAGCGTTGTGCAGTAACCCA
>LR778278.1:20332546-20338199 GCA_902810595.1 Coregonus sp. 'balchen' | reverse complement strand
GCAGTAAAAAAAGGAAAACTTTGACTCTGTCCCAAATGACACCCTATTCGCTATATGTTTGACCACGGCCCTGGTGGGCGGAAATTGACCACAACTAAGCCCAAAAAGAGATTGTGTTTGAAAATAACAATAATTTTCTTACCTTGATTACATTGAGACACTATCACGTCTGTTTTCCTATTTGTGGGAATACTTGGGAACAGATTTCCTAAATAAAACATATTTGTAGTGATTTTACAGTCTTTATTTTAGACCTAGAAACGTGCTCTTGCTGGCCGGTTTTGGCCTTTTGCCGACCGCTGGTATGGGGTGACATTTTGGGACGTAGACAAAACACTGCTATCTAGAAATAGCCTAGGTCTTCTCCCTGACATGGCATTTACAAATAGCTGTCACCGGGCAGGCTTCGGCGGTCGTCGTCTCCGGAGTACTAGCTGCCACCGTTGTATGTTTCGATGTTCGTTTGGTTTTGTCTTGATGTTGTACACCTGTTATCGTTTAGCGTTCATTATTGTCCTATAAGTTCTCGTTGTGTTTGTCATGTGTTGTGTGTGATTGAACTTGCTGTCGTGTATGTCTGTGCTTCGTTCTCTCCTCTGTGTTGGAGAGGTTCTCGCACGTGTTTGTGCGTTATTGTTATTTTGTTTGATTTTTCGCCTGTGTGCGTAATCGCTCGTATTCCAAGCTCTTTTGACTCGTTTTGAGTTTTGGTTCACTAAAGTCTATTGGACTAAGTTCCTGCGTCCTGCGCTTGATTCCTGCACCACACCTTCACAGCACACCTTCTGACAATAGCCTAGGTCTTCTCCCTGACATGGCATTTACAAATAGCCTAGGTCTTCTCCTTGCCGTGGCATTTACAAATAGCCTAGCCTAGGTCTTCTCCTTGCCGTGGCATTTACAAATAGCCTAGGTCTTCTCCCTGCCGTGGCATTTACAAATAGCCTAGGTCTTCTCCCTGACATGGCATTTACAAATAGCCTAGTTCTTCTCCCTGCCGTGGCATTTAGAAATAGCCTAGGTCTTCTCCCTGCCGTGTCATTTACAAATAGCCTAGGTCTTCTCCCTGCCGTGGCATTTACAAATAGCCTAGGTCTTCTCCCTGACATGGCATTTACAAATAGCCTAGGTCTTCTCCCTGACATGGCATTTACAAATAGCCTAGTTCTTCTCCCTGCCGTGGCATTTAGAAATAGCCTAGGTCTTCTCCCTGCCGTGGCATTTACAAATAGCCTAGGTCTTCTCCCTGCCGTAGCATTTACATGTATCATTTGCATGAAATCATTGAGTTGGAAATTAGGAAAGAAAAATCAAACAGTAAATCGCAGCTACTGTGTGACTGTGCTAATGTTACACAGACGCTCGCTGTGTGTGTGTGTGTGTGTGTGTGTGTTTGAGAGAGAGAGAGAGAAAGAGAGATAGAGAGAGAGAGCTGTGTGACTGTGCTAATGTTATACAGACACTCGCTGTGTGTTCCTGATGAATCAATCTTGGAAAATATCATTGCTCGTTGATCTATTCACCCAAAATATTAAGTAAACAATTATACAATTCCCCTTAGGGGAATGTAATCAAGTTAAAATCAGTGTTGTATGGGATAGAGATTTCATGGTGTGTGTGTGAATGTATGTGTGCATGTGTGTGTGCGTGTGCATTTTGTTTGTGTGTGTGTGAGAGAGAGAGAGAGAGAGAGGAGAGAGAGAGAGAGAGAGAGAGAGAGAGAGAGAGAGAGAGAGAGAGAGAGAGAGGAGAGAGAGAGAGAGAGGAGAGAGAGAGAGAGAGAGAGAGAGAGAGAGAGAGAGAGAGAGAGAGAGAGAGAGAGAGAGAAAGAGAGAGAGAGAGGGAGAGAGAGGGAGAGGGAGAGAGAGAGTGTGTGTGTGAGAGAGAGATTACATTGAATGAACTACAGGATAAAATACAAACCCTCCAACTACCGTGGGATATACGTCAACAGCAACCTTGGGAAAATCCTCTGCATTATCATTAACAGCAGGGGGACACGTCTGGCACTGCAGAATTTGAGTCCCTGGCGGCGTAGTATGTTACTGATGGTAGGCTTTGTTACTTTGGTCCCAGCTCTCTGCAGGTCATTCACTAGGTCCCCCCGTGTGTTTCTGGGATATTTGCTCACCGTTCTTGTGATCATTTTGACCCCACGGGGTGAGATCTTGCGTGGAGTCCCAGATCGACGGAGATTATCAGTGGTCTTGTATGTCTTCCATTTCCTAATAATTGCTCCCACAGTTGATTTATTCAAACCAAGCTGCTTACCTATTGCAGATTCAGTCTTCCCAGCCTGGTGCAGGTCTACAATTTTGTTTCTGGTGTCCTTTGACAGCTCTTTGGTCTTGGCCATAGTGGAGTTTGGAGTGTGACTGTTTGAGGTTGTGGACAGGTGTCTTTTATACTGATAACAAGTTCAAACAGGTGCCATTAATACAGGTAACGAGTGGAGGACAGAGGAGCCTCTTAAAGAAGAAGTTACAGGTCTGTGAGAGACAGAAAGCTTGCTTGTTTGTAGGTGACCAAATACTTATTTTCCACCATAGTTTGCAAATCAATTCATTAAAAATCCTACAATGTGATTTTCTGGATTTTTTTTCCTCATTTTGTCTGTCATAGTTGACGTGTACCTATAATGAAAATTACAGGCCTCTTTCATCTTTTTAAGTGGGAGAACTTGCACAATTGGAGGCTGACTAAATACTTTTTTTTCCCCACTGTAAGTATTTGACCCCTCTGCAAAACATGACTTAGTACTTGGTGGCAAAACCCTTGTTGGCAATGACAGAGGTCAGACGTTTCTTGTAGTTGGCCACCAGGTTTGCACACATCTCAGGAGGGATTTTGTCCCACTCCTCTTTGCAGATCTTATCCAAGTCATTAAGGTTTCGAGGTTGACGTTTGGCAACTCGAACCTTCAGCTCCCTCCACAGATTTTCTATGGGATTAAGGTCTGGAGACTGGCTAGGCCACTCCAGGACCTTAATGTGCTTCTTCTTGAGCCACTCCTTTGTTGCCTTGGCCGTGTGTTTTGGGTCATTGTCATGCTGGAATACCCATCCACGACCCATTTTCAATGCCCTGGCTGAGGGAAGGAGGTTCTCACCCAAGATTTGACGGTACATGGCCCCGTCCATCGTCCCTTTGATGCGGTGAAGTTGTCCTTTCCCCTTAGCAGAAAAACACCCTCAAAGCATAATGTTTCCACCTCCATGTTTGACGGTGGGGATGGTGTTCTTGGGGTCATAGGCAGCATTCCTCCTCCTCCAAACACAGCGAGTTGATTTGATGCCAAAGAGCTTGATTTTGGTCTCATCTGACCACAAGACTTTCACCCAGTTCTCCTCTGAATCATTCAGATGTTCATTGGCAAACTTCAGACGGGCCTGTATATGTGCTTTCTTGAGCAGGGGGACCTTGCGGGCGCTGCAGGATTTCAGTCCTTCACGGCGTAGTGTGTTACCAATGGTTTTCTTGGTAACTATGGTCCCAGCTGCCTTGAGATCCTTGACAAGATCCTCCCGTGTAGTTCTGGGCTGATTCCTCACTGTTCTCATGATCATTGCAACTCCACGAGGTGAGATCTTGCATGGAGCCCCAGGCCGAGGGAGATTGACAGTTCTTTTGTGTTTCTTCCATTTGCGAATAATCGCACCAACTGTTGTCACCTTCTCACCAAGCTGCTTCGCGATAGTCTTGTAGCCCATTCCAGCCTTGTGTAGGTCTACAATCTTGTCCTTGACATCCTTGGAGAGCTCTTTGGTCTTGGCCATGGTGGGGAGTTTGGAATCTGATTGATTGATTGCTTCTGTGGACAGGTGTCTTTTATACAGGTAACAAACTGAGATTAGGAGCACTCCCTTTAAGAGTGTGCTCCTAATCTCAGCTCGTTACCTGTATAAAAGACACCTGGGATCCAGAAATCTTTCTGATTGAGAGGGGGTCAAATACTTATTTCCCTCATTAAAATGCAAATTAATTTATAACATTTTTTACATGCGTTTTTCTGGATTTTGTTGTTGTTATTCTGTCTCTCACTGTTCAAATAAACCTACCATTAAAATTATAGACTGATCATTTATTTGTCAGTGGGCAAATGTACAAAATCAGCAGTGGATCAAATACCTTTTTCCTTCACTGTATTGGGTGAAATACCACAGTGTGCCATCACAGCAGCAAGATCTGTGACCTGTTGCCACAAGAAAAGGGCATCCAGTGAAGAACAAGCACCATCGTAAATACAACCCATATTTATGTTGATTTATTTTCCCTTTTGTACTTTAACTATTTGCACATTATTACAACACTGTATATAGACATATAGTTTTTTACAATCACTTTGGCACTAATTTCAGAACCTTGACGTAATTTTTCAAAACTCTAGACACAAAACTCACAACCAATGATCAATAAGCATATTTATCAAAACTCAATTGATACAACTGCTCAAAATGATAAGTAACTGTTGCATTACTCTTAATGCATAGTTGTATGGAAACAGACAAACAATATTCCATGTTTAGATCATGAAAGTTTCAAGATAACGAGATTCATTGTCACCAATTAGCGTGGAGCATGAACCAATTAGACTACATTATCTATGGATGTAACATTTCATCATCATTCTTTATCAGACACTGTTTCTATGGTCCCATGTACCACCTTTTCAGATTATTTACAGTATTGACAGTACTGCACTGTATGGATGCAGGCCCTTGTAATTGCTTGTCCAATTCTGCCAACTCGTTACTGATGAGTTCACATTGTGGAACGAGTATATAAAGAATTGATTGGGATCCACTTGCAACAACATAGCGATACGTACTGAAACATGGAGCCGGCAGATGATCCAGGTCACAATAGAGGTCAAGCAGTGGTGGGAGGAAGACGAGGAAGACGTGTTGGTCAAAGGAATGGCAGGGGACAAGCACCCCTTCTGAGAGGGGGTCGTGGGGGAACATGGTAGAGGACAAGGTCACGGACCAAGACAGCGGCAGCAACAGCAAAGAGTGTCCAATGAAATCCAAGCAATAGTTGTAGACCATGTCATAAATCATGGCATGACAATGACTGAGGCGGCTACAATGATACAACCAAACCTCAGAAGGTCAACCGTGGCCTCAATAATCAGAACTTTCTGCAATGAGAACCGGTAAGTCGTCAGCATGCACTAAACATTATGCTACTCTCAATTGTCAAATGACTGCATACCAATGTGTATCACAGAGTAGGTGATGTGACCAAGTGTCTTCTTACTGTAATGTTCCCTGTATAATTGAGACTAGGCCAAATAGTGGAGGCAGAGGCAAAATTCTGACTGACCAACAAGAGCAGGCTGTGGTCGATTTGGTTCGGGCCAGAAATGATATTCGCCTTACAGAAATTTGCCAGCATTTCTTGGACAATGAAGACATGTTTAACAATGTGGAATCCAGAACTTTGCCGACAATTGCATGCATGCTGAAAAGGCACCAGGTGTCTTTAAAACAACTATACCGTGTGCCTTTTGAAAGAAATGCAGACAGAGTGAAGCAAATGAGGACTGAGTATGTTCAGGTATGTTCAGTTTCAAGATGGCTGTTGTAATAAAATTCCCTAATAATTCTACATTGTACAGTAATCAGTAAATCTCTTTCCAAAATGTATTTTT
>LR778278.1:20305046-20327546 GCA_902810595.1 Coregonus sp. 'balchen' | reverse complement strand
ATGGTGGTTAAAGACTAGATATGGTATCAGGGAATGGTGTTTAAAGACTAGATATGGTATCAGGGAATGGTGGTTAAAGACTAGATATGGTTTCAGGGAATGGTGTTTAAAGACATGTTATCAGGGAGTTATCAACCAACCCAGACAGAGACAGTTACCAACCAACCCAGACAGAGGGAAAAGAAGAAACAGAGAGTGACTCACAGGAAGGACTTGGCATCCAGGCCTCTGTTTTTCAATTGGCCCATCATGTGGTCCCAGGAGCCAGGGTTTCCTCCTCCTCCTCCTCCTCCTCCTCCTCCTCCTCCCCTGTATCGTGAGGCGCCTGCCACTGCCGGACTCCCTCGCGCCCCCCTGGGGCCTCCACGAGTGACTCCACCTCCTAACCCTCCTCCTACCCCACCTCCCCCACTGCCCCCGCCTCCCCCAGGCTGGCCGGGCCCCGGCGGGGCCACCTGATGTAGCTGGCCCAGGCTCTGTGAGGAGGTGGGTGGGAGGTGGGTGAGGCTCGGGGCAGGTGGGTGGATGAGAGGCTGCTGGAGGCTCTGCTGGCGCTGCAGGGTGCGTGGCCGGGCCAGCGGCCCAGCGGAGGGGAGGGTATCCAGGGTGGAGGCAGAGGACAGAGGCCCTGCTGAGTCTCCGAAGCTGGGAGGGTAGAGCAGCAGGGAGGGGAGGAGGAGGGAGCGGCAGATGTTAGGGCGGTGGAGGAGGAGAGGGGAGGAGTGAGGTGAGGGAGGAGGGGAAGCGGTGAAAGAAGGAGGAGGGAGGGACAGTAGAGTTTGGAGAGAGAGGACATGAGAGGTTTGAGGGGACAGAGAGACAGACAAGAGTGGAGGAGAGGGAAGGAATCATGTGAGGGGAAGATGTAAGGCGGTACAGGAGAGAAGGGAGAAACCGGTGTTGATGGAGGAGGGTGGGCGGGGGAGAAATGGAAGGAGTGAGAGGCGGTGGGAGTGGTGTTGCGGGGAGGAGGCGGGGAGAGGAGGAGGAGGAGAGAGAGAGAGAGAGAGAGAGAGAGAGAGAGCAGGTTGAGGCAGCACCAATAGTAGCAGTAGAAGGGCCAGCCAGAGTGATGCTCGGCAGTGTGAACCTCCTTTCGTCCCTAGAAAACCTGCGCCCCGCGGTCTGTGGCGGCAGCAGGTGTGTGTGTGTGTGTGTGTAACAGTGTGTGTCTGGGCATGGGCATGGTCCGAGTCGGCATTGGTCGGATCTGAAAGGTCCGTATGGGCGTCTGTTCGGCGTTGAGGCGGGTGTGTCGGGGTGTGTGTGTGGCGTCCCAACGTGGCGGACGCTGCTGGCTCTTCGAGGGCGAAGGCTTTATGGTTTGTTCCTCTCTCCCACAGCACTATATCATCCTCTCTTCCTTCTCTTTTCTCCGTCTAAATCTATTTCCTCATTAAAATACATGCTCCGCCCCTAGAGACGCCCTCTCTCCCTCTCTTCTCAGTCCTCTCCTGTCTTCCTCTCCTTTATCTTCTAATGTCTTCTATCTTTCTTATTCTGTTTTCAAGTCGTTCCCCTGCTTTACTAGCAGTACCTCTATATTAGATCAAGATAGTCCCTGCTTGTTTTAGTTCAGTTATCTATAAAACGCAGCATATTACTAGGAGATGTTAGTTTAATTTTTCTAGCTCAGTATCCCACAAAGTTCCTTAAAAGTGTTTCACAACTCTCTAAATGTATCTTCTTTCTCCCTTCACTGACAGAGTGGAATCCAGGCTATCTGAACTGGGTCAACACTGTGCTCCTCACATTACCAGGCACTCTACAGCTTGCTTTATGTAAGACTGTATACGGGTCTCTTTCAGACTGCTTTTTAAATCGTCTGGTATTGAACTTGTCAAAAGGGTAAAGGAAAGTCAAAAGGGGAAATGAAATAGTTGAAGAGGCCACTTGGAGGAAGATGGAGGCTTTATATAAAGAGAGAGAACGACAGGAGGCAGAAAGATGGGACCGATAAGGAAGAGAGAGAAATCGAGGGAGAGAGGGAAGGATGGAGGGAGGGAGGAAGAGAGAGAGAGAGAGAGAGAGAGAGAGAGAGAGAGAGAGAGAAAATGGGGTGAGGGACACCAACACAAGAGACACCAACACAAGAGAGACCAACACAAGAGACACCGCCACAAGAGACACCGACACAAGAGACACCGACACAAGAGACACCGACACAAGAGACACCAACACAAGAGACACCAACACAAGAGACACCAACACAAGAGACACCACCACAAGAGACACCAACACAAGAGACACCAACACAAGAGACACAGACACTTATAGCATCATGGAAATAGAATCCAATTATAGACAGGGGGCAAAGAGAGAAAGATGAGAGGAGATGAGAGGAGTGAAAGATGGGAGGAGGTTGTGAAGGAGTGAACGTGTTGCGGAGAGAGAGAGAAATCACTGACAGCAGGAGATGTGAAAAAGACTTGAGATGCGAAACGAAAGAGGGTGGAGAAGCTAAATTAACCGTCTCGTTTTCTGACACGTTGTGATTAGGCTCTAAAACACGTCATTCAGACAGCGAGCACCAGTGCCGCGTCGAAGACACACACATCATGTGAAACTCAAACTGCTGTTCTCCATCACAGTCTGTTTACAAAGTCTCGAGTTAGAAGTTAGAAGATCTCGATCCTTCAGACTGTTAGTTGAACGAGAAACGTACACAAAAATACTTATTAGAGAGAAGCTGTTTGTGAGTATGTAACAGACTGTGAGTGTGTCAATGTCTCTTGTGTTGGTGTCTCTTGTGTTGGTGTCTCTTGTGTTGGTGTCTCTTGTGTTGGTGTCTCTTGTGTCAGTGTCTCTTGTGTCAGTGTCTCTTGTGTTGGTGTCTCTTGTGTTGGTGTCTCTTGTGTTGGTGTCTCTTTTGTTGGTGTCTCTTGTGTTGGTGTATCTTGTGTAAGTGTCTCTTGTGTTGTTGTCTCTTGTGTTGGTGTCTCTTGTGTTGGTCTCTCTTGTGTTGGTGTCTCTTGTGTTGGTGACTCTTGTGTTGGTCTCTCTTGTTTTGGTGTCTCTTGTGTTGGTGTCTCTAGTGTTGGTGTCTCTTGTGTCAGTGTCTCTTGTGTTGGTGTCTCTTGTGTTGGTGTCTCTTGTGTTGGTGTCTCTTGTGTTGGTGTCTCTTGTGTTGGTGTCTCTTGTGTCGGTGTCTCTTGTGTTGGTGTCTCTTGTGTTGGTGTCTCTTGTGTTGGTGTCTCTTGTGTTGGTGTCTCTTGTGTCAGTGTCTCTTGTGTTGGTCTCTCTTGTGTTGGTGTCTCTTGTGTTGGTGTCTCTAGTGTTGGTGTCTCTTGTGTCAGTGTCTCTTGTGTTGGTGTCTCTTGTGTTGGTGTCTCTTGTGTTGGTGTCTCTTGTGTTGGTGTTTCTTGTGTTGGTGTCTCTAGTGTTGGTGTCTCTTGTGTCAGTCTCTCTTGTGTTGGTGTCTCGTGTCAGTGTCTCTTGTGTTGGTGTCTCTTGTGTCAGTGTCTCTTGTGTTGGTGTCTCTTGTGTTGGTGTCTCTTGTGTTGGTGTATCTTGTGTCAGTGTCTCTTGTGTTGGTGTCTCTTGTGTTGGTGTCTCTTGTGTTGGTGTCTCTTGTGTTGGTGTCTCTTGTGTTGGTGTCTCTTGTGTTGGTATCTCTTGTGTCTTTGTCTCTTGTGTTGGTGTCTAGTGTTGCTGTCTCTTGTGTTGGTGTCTCTTGTGGTCATGTGTTGTTCTTGTGTTGGTTCTCTTGTGTTGGTGTCTCTTGTGTTGGTGTCTCTAGTGTTGGTGTCTCTTGTGTCAGTGTCTCTTGTGTTGGTGTCTCTTGTGTGGTGTTCTTGTGTTGGTGTCTCTTGTGTTGGTGTCTTCGCTTGTGTTGGTGGTCTCTTAGTGTTGGTGTCTCTTGTGTCAGTCTCTTTTGTGTTTGGTTGGTGCTCTTGTGTCAGTGTCTCTTGTGTTGGTGTCTCTTGTGTTAGTGTCTTTGTGTTGGTGTCTCTTGTGTTGGTGTCTCTTGTGTTGGTGTCTACTGTGTCAGTGTCTCTTGTTGGTGTCTCTTGTGTTGGTGTCCTCTTGTGGTGGTGTCTTGTGTTGGTGTCTCTTGTGTTGGTTTTTGTGTTTGGTGGTCTCTTGTGTTGGTGTTCTTGTGTGGTGTCTCTAGTGTTGTTCTTGTGTCGTCATCTTGTGTTGGTGTCTCGTGTCAGTGTCTCTTGTGTTGGTGTCTCTTGTGTTGGTGTCTCTTGTGTTGGTGTCTCTTGTGTTGGTGTCTCTTGTGTCAGTGTCTCTTGTGTTGGTGTCTCTTGTGTTGGTGTCTCTTGTGTTGGTCTCTCTTGTGTTGGTGTCTCTTGTGTTGGTGTCCCTCACCCCATTTTCTCTCTCTCTCTCTTCCTCCCTCCCTCCCTCCATCCTTCCCTCTCTCCCTCGCTTTCTCTCTCTTCCTTCTCGGTCCCATCTTTCTGCCTCCTGTCTTTCTCTCTCTTTATATAAAGCCTCCATCTTCTTCCAAGTGGCCTCTTCAACTATTTCATTTCCCCTTTTGACTTTCCTTTACCCTTTTGACAAGTTCAATACCAGACGATTTAAAAAGCAGTCTGAAAGAGACCCGTATACAGTCTTATATAAAGCAAGCTGTAGAGTGCCTAGTAATGTTGTTGCAGGAGAACTTTCAAACTTGTAGCGTATTTGAGGTTTAAAAAGGCTTCTGAAGTTTCCCTTACGAAAAATGTATCAACCCCACCAAAAAAATAAAAAATGCAATTAATTATAATCCACATAATAATGAACATTTCCTGTTGCTGCAGGATTATTTTCCTGCTGTAGCAAACTGGATCAGTTTAAGATCCTACATCTGTACCTGTACCATTTGTTGGGTCTGAGACCTCCTGCCTGCATGTGGCTAATAGCCCTGCTGCTGCCCTGTGCTATCAATATACTTTACAATGAGTGTACAGAACATTAAGGACACCTGCTCTTTCCATGACATAACCTGACCAGGTGAATCCAGGTGAAAGATATGATCCCTGTATGATGTCACTTGTTAAATCCACTTCAATCAGTGTAGATGAAGGGGAGGAGACAGGTTAAAGAAGGATTTTTAAGCCTTGAGACAATCGAGACATGGATTGTGTATGTGTGCCTTTCAGAGGGTGAATGAGCAAGACAAAATATTTCAGTGCCTTTGAACGGGGTATGGTAGTAGGTGCCACGTGCACCGGTTTGTGTCAAGAACTGCAACGCTGCTGGGTTTATCACGCTCAACAGTTTCCCCGTGTGTACCAAGAATGGTCCACCATCCAAAAGGACATCCAGCCAACTTGACACAACTATGGGAAGCATTGGAGTCAACATGGGCCAGCGTCCCTGTGGAATGCTTTCGACACCTTGTGGAGTCCATGCCCTGACGAATTGAGGCTGTTCTGATGGCAAAAGGGGGGAAAGTGTCCTTAATGTTTTGTACACTCAGTGTGTATAGTGTATCCACCATCTCCCCAGAACAGTGTCTATATCCAACCATTATAACTCACTTGGTGGGTCTGAGTCCTCCTGCCTGCATGTGGCTCTGGACCGCCTGCCACTTCCCGGCCTTGCCCCCCGACATCACCATTCTGGTACCGCCAGACATGAGTCTGACTCCACCCCCAGGCATGATCTTCATACTGTTACTGCAACAGGGACCCGCCGGACCCTCCCCGCCCCCCCCCACCCCCACCGCTACCGATGCCCCTGTCTGCCCCCCTGGCACTTCCCCACTAGGAAGGAGCGAGAGGGGCAAGGAGACAACACGGCAGAGACAGAGAGAGACAGGAGGAGGTGGGAAAAGACAGGAACAAGAAGAAGAAGAGGACAAGGAGAGAGAGAGAGATCAAGCAACAACATGGTGAAGGAAGCAAAGCTGATTAGGTGTGGAGGTGTGTGTTAAAGGGGATGGCATAAGTTATCCAGGTCACAGCAGAGCAGAGACAACAGACCAAGGCAGGTAGATTCACGTAGAGACAGAAGAGACAGATGCAGGTAGTTCAGGTAAATCAGGTAGATCACGTAGAGACAGAAGAGACAGATGCAGGTAGATCAGGTAAATCAGGTAGATCAGGTAGAGACAGAAGAGACAGATGCAGGTAGATCAGGTAAAATCCAGGTAGATCAGTAGGAGGGACAGAACACGACAGATGCAGGTAGATCAGGTAAATCAGGTAGATTCAGGGTAGAGGGACAGGAAGAGACAGATGCAGGTTAGATCAGTTAGAGGACAGAAGAGACAGAGGCAGGTAGATCAGGTATTAGATCAGGTAGATCAGGTAGACGACAGAAGAGACAGAGTTAAGGTTAGATACAGGTCGATCAGGTAATCAGGTAGAGGACAGAAGAGGACAGGGCAGGTTGATCAGGTAGATCAGGTAGAGAGAGAAGAGACAGATACAGGTAGATCAGGGTAGATCATGGTAGAGACAGAAGAGGACAGAGGAGGTAGATCAGGTAGATCAGGTAGAGACAGATTTTGTATATTGTTCGACAGAGGCAGGTAGATCAGGTAGATCAGGTAGATCAGGTAGATCAGGTAGATCAGATAGAGACAGAAGAGACAGAGGCAGGTTAATCAGGTAGATCAGGTAGATCAGGTAGAGACAGAAGAGACAGAGGCAGGTAGATCAGGTAGATCAGGTAGAGACTGAGGTAGAGACAGAGGCAGGTAGATCAGGTAGATCAGGTAGATCAGGTAGATCAGGTAGAAGACAGAGGAGTAGATCAGGTAGATCAGGTAGTAGAACATGATCAGATAGAGACAGAGGCAGAGTAATATAGTAGATCAGGTAGAGACAGATTCAGGTAGATCAGGTAGAGAATGAAGAGACAGAGGCAGGTAGATCAGGTAGATCAGGTAAATCAGGTAGATCAGGTAGAGACAGATGAGACAGAGGCAGGTAGATCAGGTAGAACAGGTAGAGACAGAAGAGACAGATGCAGGTATATCAGGTAGATCAGGTAGATCAGGTAGAGACTGAAGAGACAGAGGCAGGTAGATCAGGTAGATCAGGTATAGAGACGAAGACAGAGAGACAGAGGCAGGTAGATCAGGTAGAGACAGAAGAGACAGATGCAGGTAGATCAGGTAGATCAGGTAGAGACAGAAGAGACAGAGGCAGGTAGATCAGGTAGATCAGGTAGAGACAGAAGAGACAGAGGCAGGTAGATCAGGTAGAGACAGAAGAGACAGAGGCAGGTAGATCAGGTAGATCAGGTAGAGACAGAAGAGACAGAGGCAGGTAGATCAGGTAGATCAGGTAGAGACAGAAGAGACAGATGCAGGTAGATCAGGTAGATCAGGTAGAGACTGAAGAGACAGAGGCAGGCAGAACAGGTAGATCAGGTAGAGACAGAAGAGACAGAGGCAGGTAGATCAGGTAGATCAGGTAGAGACAGAAGAGACAGAGGCAGGCAGAACAGGTAGATCAGGTAGAGACAGAAGAGACAGAGGCAGGTAGATCAGGTAGAGACAGAAGAGACAGATGCAGGTAGATCAGGTAGAGACAGAAGAGACAGAGGCAGGTAGATCAGGTAGATCAGGTAGATCAGGTAGAGACAGAAGAGACAGAGGCAGGCAGAACAGGTAGATCAGGTAGAGACAGAAGAGACAGAGGCAGGTAGATCAGGTAGAGACAGAAGATACAGAGGCAGGTAGATCAGGTAGATCAGGTAGAGACAGAAGAGACAGATGCAGGTAGATCAGGCAGAACAGGTAGATCAGGTAGAGACAGAAGAGACAGATGCAGGTAGATCAGGTAGAGACAGAAGAGACAGATGCAGGTAGATCAGGCAGAACAGGTAGATCAGGTAGAGACAGAAGAGACAGAGGCAGGTAGAACAGGTAGATCAGGTAGAGACAGAAGAGACAGATGCAGGTAGATCAGGTAGATCAGGTAGAGACAGAAGAGACAGAGGCAGGTAGATCAGGTAGATGGAGGGAGGTCTGTAGTCCTGTCAGTAGGCGGTAGGAGAGGAGGAGGGAGATTCACTGGGGAAGCCTGCAAAGGAGTGAAGACCAGGGGGAAAGGAACACTGCCGCTACCTGGCTCTCCACCATGGTGCATGAATGGAGGAGAAAACTGAAGAGTTGGGGAGAAACCAAGCAGCCAGGAGTCAGTCTCCCCAGCTCAGCTTCCAGTACCACTACATCTGTGTTATTGTGTAGAGGTTGTTTGGTTAACTCTCATTCTATGGTCACTTTGGCCTTGAGATGTGCTGTTACGCACAACAGCACAATTCAGTGGTAGCCCACAGTCTCTCACCAGAGGTAGATTTCTACTGTATTGTATGTGCCTGTGGACAAATATATAAACCATTCAGCAGCATCGCTAAGGTTACAGAACAGTGTATTAGAGCTGTTTCAATAGCAGTCGGGGGAATGTACTAGCGAATGAGAAATGGAACTAAATGGACTTTCCTCCTAAGGTCTAGAGGTATTTAAGCCCCTGAGCCACATTATAAATCTAGGGAATGAGTTTAACTGCACATAGATGAAACCACGCTGTGTTAAGCTCTACTGACAATTTCATCACCGTAGGTATCCACAATTGACTTTGATAGCATGTGTGTTCGTTTAATGTTATACTAGTTGAAGTGATTGAAGATGACATTAAGATTTTGAGGAGAGTAGGCTATGCAATTTAAGGTACCCACAGAGCATACCACTATTCCTGGGGAGCAGGGCAGAGAATGTGTGCCATGCTGCTGCGATGTGATGCCCGTATCTCCCCAATAACATCTGCTTTTAGGGATCAGGCCCTGGTCAAAAGTAGTGCACTATATAGGGAATAGGGTGCCCTAGTGTGTCTCTGATGACAACAGGGGAATGAAGGACAGTAGTGCCCTCTTGTGACAGCAGTACGATTCATGTCTTTGTATGGGTGGTCCTCTGTAGCTCAGCTGGTAGAGCACGGCGCTTGTAACGCCAAGGTAGTGGGTTCGATCCCCGGGACCACCCATACACAAAAAAAATTATACACGTATGACTGTAAGTCGCTTTGGATAAAAGCGTCTGCTAAATGGCATATTATATTATATTATTATAGAATGATTCATTACTATACAGAGAGTATGATTCATTACTATACAGAGAGTATGATTCATTACTATACAGAGAGTATGATTCATTACTATACAGAGAGTATGATTCATTATTATACAGAGAGTATGATTCATTACTACACAGAAAGTATGATTCATTACTATACAGAGAGTACGATTCATTACTATACAGAGAGTATGATTCATTACTATACAGAGAGTATGATTCATTATTATACAGAGAGTATGATTCATTATTATACAGAGAGTATGATTCATTATTATACAGAGAGTATGATTCATTATTACACAGAGAGTATGATTCATTACAGTTTTTTCCAACTGCTTACACACAAAATCTTTTCATGTCACACGATTTTTGAAACCTCTCACTCAAAGTGCAAAACTACACACCAAATCTCCAAAACCATAAGCTATTTCTCAGCCTTTGACTCAGTTGTCAATTGCATAAAACACTATACACAATTCTCTACCTAAAACACAGAAATCTAACAGGAAGTGACTTGCTTTCCTTTTCCAAACACAACCAATCAAAATGCTACACTTATTCACCAGGTCACACACACACACACTCCTCACATGTGCAAACACTAATTGCTTAACTGATCACTAACCAATGCCTCACTGGGTCCGTACAACACCGGCCATGTGCTCACTTTTCTGGATGCAAATTACACAATGCTTGTCCCTGATCCAGATCAGGAGCCTGCTAGATTTGTGGTTATATGGGACAATGTTAGTTTTCACCGGGCTTTTCTGGTCCAAAACTGGTTTGCCACCCATCCACAATTTGTAGTATCCAGGCTCTGTCGTAGCCGGCCGCGACCGGGAGACCCGTGGGGCGGCGCACAATTGGCCCAGCGTCGTCCAGGGTAGGGGAGGGAATGGCCGCCAGGGATGTAGCTCAGTTGGTAGAGCATGGCGTTTGCAACGCCAGGGTTGTGGGTTCGATTCCAGGATGAAAAAAATTAAATAAAATGTATGCACTCACTAACTGTAAGTTGCTCTGGATAAGAGTGTCTACTAAATGACTAAAATATAATGTAAATGTAGTTTTGTACCTACCCCCATATTCACCTTTTCTAAATCCCATAGAGGAATTCTTCTCAGCCTGGCGCTGGAAAGTGTATGATCGCCAACCCTATGCCCGCATGCCGCTTCTCCAGGCAATGGAGGACGCATGTGGGGACATAGAGGTTTCCTCTGTCCAAGGTTGGATACGCCATGCTAGGAGATACTTCCCTCGATGTTTGGCAAGAGAAAACTTATCTTGTGATGTGGACGAAGTATTGTGGCCAGACCCAGCCCGGAGAAGAGATGAAGCGTAGCTTAGCACTGGTGACTGCCCCCCCCCCCCCCCCACACACACAATTGTGTTCTTTACTGTATTCTAAAGAATATACTTTTGGTTTACATATGTTTATGGTTTTGTTGTATGCTGCTGTATACAACAGTAATGTTTGGCCTAATTAATATTTTCTGTTTCTACATTGCATTGGTGTTTACAGTGTACTTCTTAGCCCTCTCAGCAGATTACTTTCGCTGTAGAACATTGTATTGAAATGTAGATATAAGCCTATGAAAGACCAAAGAGCTTTAGATTTAGAACAACAGTGTTTACATGGTATATCCAAACATGTACTATTATGAAAGAAGTGTTTGCCATTTGATGCAAATGCTTCATTCTGACATGTGTTTATGGCATTTTGAATGCAGTGATACATTTTGAAAGAGTTGTGAGGCATTTTCCATTTTGTGTGTGCAGTTTTGGGAATTGTGTGTAGAGTTTCTAAAAAAGGAGACAGTTTTGAAAACGTGTGTAAGCATTTGGAAAAAACTGTAATATATAGAGAGTATGATTCATTATTATACAGAGTATGATTCATTATTACACAGAGAGTATGATTCATTATTATACAGAGAGTATGATTCATTATTACACAGAGAGTATGATTCATTATTATACAGAGAGTATGATTCATTATTATACAGAGAGTATGATTCATTATTACACAGAGAGTATGATTCATTATTACACAGAGAGTATGATTCATTATTACACAGAGAGTATGATTCATTATTACACAGAGAGTATGATTCATTACTATACAGAGAGTATGATTCATTATTACACAGAGAGTATGATTCATTACTATACAGAGAGTATGATTAATTACTATACAGAGAGTATGATTCATTATTATACAGAGAGTATGATTCATTACTATACAGAGAGTATGATTCATTACTATACAGAGAGTATGATTCATTATTATACAGAGAGTATGATTCATTATTACACAGAGAGTATGATTCATTATTACACAGAGAGTATGATTCATTATTACACAGAGAGTATGATTCATTACTACACAGAGAGTATGATTCATTATTACACAGAGAGTATGATTCATTATTACACAGAGAGTATGATTCATTATTACTCAGAGAGTATGATTCATTATTATACAGAGAGTATGATTCATTATTACACAGAGAGTATGATTCATTATTACACAGAGAGTATGATTCATTATTATACAGAGAGTATGATTCATTATTACACAGAGAGTATGATTCATTATTACACAGAGAGTATGATTCATTATTACACAGAGAGTATGATTCATTATTACACAGAGAGTATGATTCATTATTACACAGAGAGTATGATTCATTATTACACAGAGAGTATGATTCATTACTACACAGAGAGTATGATTCATTATTACACAGATAGTATGATTCATTATTACACAGAGAGTATGATTCATTATTACACAGAGAGTATGATTCATTATTATACAGAGAGTATGATTCATTATTACACAGAGAGTATGATTCATTATTACACAGAGAGTATGATTCATTATTATACAGAGAGTATGATTCATTATTACACAGAGAGTATGATTCATTATTACACAGAGAGTATGATTCATTATTACACAGAGAGTATGATTCATTATTACACAGAGAGTATGAGTCATTATTACACAGAGAGTATGATTCATTATTACACAGAGAGTATGATTCATTATTACACAGAGAGGGGACACAGATAATAAATGCAGCTAAAGTACTGCATGCGCCGTTGTGTCCTGTGGCTCAGTGAGGTTGTGGGTTCAAGTCCAGTTAGGACCACATACATACAGTTGAAGTCGGAAGTTCACATACACTTAGGTTGGAGTCATTAAAACTAGTTTTTCAAGCACTCCACACATTTGTTGTTAACAAACTATAGTTTTGGCAAGTCGGTTAGGACATCTACTTTGTGCATGACACAAGTAATTTTTCCAACAATTGTTTACAGACAGATTATTTCACTTATGATTCACTGTATCACAATTCCAGTGGGTCAGAAGTTTACATACACTAAGTTGACTGTGCCTTTAAACAGCTTGGAAAATTCCAGAAAATGATGTCATGGCTTTAGAAGCTTCTGATAGGCTAATTGACATAATTTGAGTCTACCTTCAAACTCAGTGCCTCTTCGCTTGACATCATGGGAAAATCAAAATAAATCAGCCCAAGACCTCAGAAAAAAAAATGGTAGACCTCCACAAGTCTGGTTCATCCTTGGGAGCAATTTCCAAACGCCTGAAGGTACCACGTTCATCTGTACAAACAATAGTACGCAAGTATAAACACCATGGGACCACGCAGCCGTCATACCACTCAGGAAGGAGACGCGTTTTGTCTCCTAGAGATGAACGTACTTTGGTGCGAAAAGTGCTAATCAATCCCAGAACAACAGCAAAGGACCTTGTGAAGATGCTGGAGGAATCAGGTACAAAAGTATCTATATCCACAGTAAAATGAGTCCTATATCGACATAACCAGAAAGGCCGCTCAGCAAGGAAGAAGACACTTCTCCAAAACCGCCATAAAAAAGCCAGACTACAGTTTGCAACTGCACATGGGGACAAAGATCGTACTTTTTGGGGAAATGTCCTCTGGTCTGATGAAACAAAAATAGAACTGTTTGGCCATAATGACCATCGTTATGTTTGGAGGAAAAAGGGGGTTGCTTGCAAGCCGAAGTACCCCATCCCAACCGTGAAGCAGTATCATGCTGTGGGGGTGCTTTGCTGCAGGAGGGACTGGTGCACTTCACAAAATAGATGGCATCATGAGGAAGGAAAATTATGTGGATATATTGAAGCAACATCTCAAGACATCAGTCAGGAAGTTAAAGCTTGGTTGCAAATGGGTCTTCCAAATGGACAATGACCCCAAGCATACTTCCAAAGTTGTGGCAAAATGGCTTAAGGACAACAAAGTCAAGGTATTGGAGTGGCCATCACAAAACCCTGACCTCAATCCTATAGAAAATGTGTGGGCAGGACTAGGTAGTCCCCTGTAGCTCAGTTGGTAGAGCGTGGCGCTTGCAACGCCAGGGTTGTGGGTTCGTTTCCCACGGGGGGCCAGTATGAAAATGTATGCACTCACTAAACTGTAAGTCGCTCTGGATAAGAGCGTCTGCTAAATGACTAAAATGTAAATGTAAACTGAAAAAGTGTGTGCGAGCAAGGAGGCCTACAAACCTGACTCAGTTACACCAGCTCTGTCAGGAGGAATGGGCCAAAATTCAATTAAACTGGTCTAAGGCACTGCATCGCAGTGCTAACTGTGCCACTAGAGATCCTGGTTCGAATCCAGGCTCTGTCGCAGCCGGCCGCGACCGGGAGACTCATGGGTGGCGCACAATTGGCCCAGCGTCGTCCAGGGTAGGGGAGGGAATGGCCGGCAGGGATGTAGCTCAGTTGATAGAGCATGGCGTTTGCAACGCCAGGGTTGTGGGTTCAATTCCCACGGGGGGCCAGTATATATAAAAAAATTAAAAATATATGTATTCACTAACTGTAAGTCGCTCTGGATAAGAGCGTCTGCTAAATGACTAAAATGTAAATGTAAATGTAAAATGTAATTGTGGGAAGCTTGTGGAAGGCTACCCAAAACGTTTGACCCAAATTAAACAATTTAAAGGCAATGCTACCAAATACTAATTGAGTGTATGTAAACTTCTGACCCACTGGGAATGTGATGAAAGAAATAAAAGCTGAAATAAATCATTCTCTCTACTATTATTCTGACATTTCACATTCTTAAAATAAAGTGGTGATCCTAACTGACCTAAAACAGGGATTTTTTTACTAGGATTAAATGTCAGGAAGTGTGAAAAACTGAGTTTAAATGTATTTGGCTAAGGTGTATGTAAACTTCCAACTTCAACTGTACTAAATATGTATGCAGTGTGTCCACCAGTATGTTTCATTATTATGCACTGACAGGGCACACAGATAATGCATGTAAAGTACTGAACACACCCTTGTGCTGGCGCTATAGGTAATGCTGAGGTTTTGGGTTCAAGTCCACTTGCGATCACACGTACATGCACATATTACAAATGCAGTCACTGTGCTGTAGGTGTTGTGCCACCAGTATGAATAATTATTATGCAGACAGGGAACACAGAAAATACATGAACAGCACACATCATTTTGTGTTGGCTTGACGAGTCCATGTGGCTCAGTTGAGTAAGATCCCAAGGTTGTGGGTTCAATTCCCAAACGGATCACATACACGTACTAAATATGTATGTACTCACTGTACTGTAAATCAAGACACTGTAAATCACTGTATTGTAAATCACTGTACTGTAAATCAGTGTACTGTAAATCACTGTACCGTAAATCAAGACACTGTAAATCACTGTACTGTAAATCACTGTACTGTAAATCACTGTACCGTAAATCAAGACACTGTAAATCACTGTACTGTAAATCACTGTACCGTAAATCAAGACACTGTAAATCACTGTACTGTAAATCACTGTACCGTAAATCACTGTACCGTAAATCACTGTACTGTTAATCACTGTACCGTAAATCACTGTACTGTAAATCACTGTACCGTAAATCAAGACACTGTAAATCACTGTACTGTGAGTCACTCTGGATTAGAGTGTCTGCTAATATAATAATGACTAGATGACCAACAACGAAACACACAAGAGGTTATATATGTGGTAGTTTGTAGCATTGAGGTGAATTAGGGGTATAGATGTGGTAGTTTGTAGCATTGAGGTGAATTAGGGGTATAGATGTGGTAGTTTGTAGCATTGAGGTGAATTAGGGGTATAGATGTGGTAGTTTGTAGCATTGAGGTGAATTAGGGGGTATAGATGTGGTAGTTTGTAGCATTGAGGTGAATTAGGGGTATAGATGTGGTAGTTTGTAGCATTGAGGTGAATTAGGGGGTATAGATGTGGTAGTTTGTAGCATTGAGGTGAATTAGGGGTATCGGTGTGGTAGTTTGTAGCATTGAGGTGAATTAGGGGTATAGGTGTGGTAGTTTGTAGCATTGAGGTGAATTAGGGGGTATAGATGTGGTAGTTTGTAGCATTGAGGTGAATTAGGGGTATAGGTGTGGTAGTTTGTAGCATTGAGGTGAATTAGGGGGTATAGGTGTGGTAGTTTGTAGCATTGAGGTGAATTAGGGGTATAGATGTGGTAGTTTGTAGCATTGAGGTGAATTAGGGGGTATAGGTGTGGTAGTTTGTAGCATTGAGGTGAATTAGGGGGTATAGATGTGGTAGTTTGTAGTATTGAGGTGAATTAGGGGTATAGATGTGGTAGTTTGTAGCATTGAGGTGAATTAGGGGTATAGATGTGGTAGTTTGTAGCATTGAGGTGAATTAGGGGTATAGATGTGGTAGTTTGTAGCATTGAGGTGAATTAGGGGTATAAATGTGGTAGTTTGTAGAATTAGGGGTATAGATGTGGTAGTTTGTAGCATTGAGGTGAATTAGGGGTATAGATGTGGTAGTTTGTAGCATTGAGGTGAATTAGGGGTATAGATGTGGTAGTTTGTAGCATTGAGGTGAATTAGGGGTATAGATGTGGTAGTTTGTAGCATTGAGGTGAATTAGGGGTATAGATGTGGTAGTTTGTAGCATTGGGATGAATTAGGGGTATAGATGTGGTAGTTTGTAGCATTGAGGTGAATTAGGGGTATAGATGTGGTAGTTTGTAGCATTGAGGTGAATTAGGGGTATAGATGTGGTAGTTTGTAGAATTAGGGGTATAGATGTGGTAGTTTGTAGCATTGAGGTGAATTAGGGGTATAGATGTGGTAGTTTGTAGCATTGAGGTGAATTAGGGGTATAGATGTGGTAGTTTGTAGCATTGAGGTGAATTAGGGGTATAGATGTGGTAGTTTGTAGAATTAGGGGTATAGATGTGGTAGTTTGTAGCATTGAGGTGAATTAGGGGTATAGATGTGGTAGTTTGTAGCATTGAGGTGAATTAGGGGTATAGATGTGGTAGTTTGTAGCATTGAGGTGAATTAGGGGTATAGATGTGGTAGTTTGTAGAATTAGGGGTATAGATGTGGTAGTTTGTAGCATTGAGGTGAATTAGGGGTATAGATGTGGTAGTTTGTAGCATTGAGGTGAATTAGGGGTATAGATGTGGTAGTTTGTAGCATTGAGGTGAATTAGGGGTATAGATGTGGGCGTTTGTAGCATTGAGGTGAATTAGGGGTATAGATGTGGTAGTTTGTAGCATTGAGGTGAATTAGGGGTATAGATGTGGGCGTTTGTAGCATTGAGGTGAATTAGGGGTTATAGATGTGGTTGTTTGTAGCATTGAGGGGTAATCCAGGTTTATAGAAACGTGTATGGTTGAGCACACTATTCCCTATGCACTACTCATAATAGGGAATGTTTTCAGACTCACTATGTTTGTTGCTAACCAAAGTGTGCTGCACTTCAAAGTAAGGTCAATAATACAGTAAAACTTTAATTGATAGCCCGGGGGTTTATTTGCTTCAATCCCTGAACACAACTGCCGCGCTTATTAGTGACAAGCTTCTATATGAGTCTATTACCAACAGTAGTGTGTAGTCTGACTGAAATATCCCATTGTGCTCCAGGAACGTGTCACGCCAGCCTGCGCAAGCAGCGAATTCAGAGGCCCCTTGCTGTCACTCACGGCGGCGTAGATCTCCTTCGCTTTCAACCTGATCATCTTGCGGGACACCCGGAGTTGAATTTTGATCACTGCTAGCTTCGAAATTCAAACAGGCACTCGCACATCTTAGCTGTCATGGTAACTGAATAACGTGAGAGAAAAAAAAATAAAGAAACCCCACACACTGCTCTTGCTAGTTTCACTGCTCTTTATTAAGCTTTACGTATCGGCCTCAAGGCCTTCGTCAGAGCTTTTGTTTTGCTTGAACTTGATGTTGTGTTTTATTTTTTGGTGGCGCCATGGCTAGCAACGATGCACATGACCGTGGGAATATCAGAGCTGTGTCCATGGACAAGCATTTCGCTACACCCGCAATAACATCTGCTAAACACGTGTATGTGACCGGTACAATTTGGATTTGATTTGATTTGGTAACCTCGTAAACAATTCATTTAGACGCGCCGTTTATTAGAAACAGGCATTTATTCGAAACAGCAGTTTATTTGAAACAGACAGTTTATTCGAAACAGACGTTTATTTGAAACAGACAGTTTATTTGCTCAAATGTGTGCCGATGCCCTGCCATTATTCGAGACTCAGCGTTTAAGTGTGTTTTGCCAACAATTTCCACATTACTGATGACTGACTACGCTAACTGAAGTCATAACACTGATAGAGTCACAACAACCTTTGTCTTAAAGTCTGCACCTGTTGACATCCCTTCATGGATCTAAACTGAAATGACTGGCATATGGAAAAATCCCTTTAACCCATGCCTACACTGATCCAGTGCTTTATACATTTGTGGAGAGTAGTGAATGAGTGCGCACTTCAGGAGGAAGGGGAGATTATTAGGACACAACCCAGGAGAAACCAGCCCTAAGTCTTATTGAACACTAAACACCAAACTGTCTGATGTAACTAAATGAACCTTGAGTGTCACATCAACAGGCGTGCGATTATTATTTATCCAGGTCATGCTGACGACTGGACAGACGTTTTAACTTATTGAGCAACCATCTGACGTATTGAACATCAGTTACCAGGTCAATATTGGTTCATCCTAAATAATGTTGCATGTGATAGATTGTACGTTATCGCTCTGTCATTCGGCACAATGTGCAGTTCTACGTTGTAGGCGTATGTGTCGTGACGTGCGCACGTGTGTGTCTGTGTGTGTGCGTGTGCGTGCGTGTGCGTGCGTGATATAAATGAGGCCCACTATCACTATAAGACAAGAAGCTGCAGATCTCAGTGGAACCCTGAGGGATATCATTTATATTTAAATCACATCTCTCATGTCTTTCTACCTCAAGTCACATCACATTGGTTGCGTCCAAAATGGCACCCTCTACTCCCTATACAGTGCGCTACTTTTGACCAGGGCCCTACAGAGCAATTCTCAACAATGTCTGCCGGGTTTTTCAATTGAACTGCCTCCCTCGTGTCTTTCCTACGATAGAGAGGTTCTCAAAGATGATTTATAAAAAAAACGACTTCTAATCTCATGTTGTTGTGGTGGTAGATGTAAAGTATATGAACTGTTCCATCCACATCGTGTAGAGCATGTCGTGAGCATGCAAAAACACTAAAGACAGAGCATGTTGAGGCAGCGTCATGATTTTGACAGCTACATGCTTCCATTTAGCCTACATCTTCTTTTAAATTTACGTTGAGATCCAAGACGTAAATCTTCAGTAGGATTCAGGGGATCGCAGCCTTCATCTTCAGACAGAACTGAACAGAGGAGGCTGGTGTGAGGAGCTACAGGAGGACGGGTTCATTGCAATGGCTGGAGACGGTATCAAACGCATCAAACATATGGAAACCAGACGTTTGACTCCATTCCATTTATTCCATTCCAGCCATTACAATGAGCCCGTCCTCCTATAGCTCCTCCCACCAGCCTCCACTGGAACTGACAGACAGCAAATCCTTCTATACAGTAATATACACCACCACCTTCCATCTACTACAGAACTAAACCCAGCACCTCCTTAATCCAACTGGTCCCTCATGTCCCCAGGCTATTAACAGATACCAAATACAGTACTGCTACTGGGTCCTTTGATGGTCAGGTCTATTTAACAGATAGTATGGAGTACAGGAATAGTCAGCCAGCCAGTCAGCCAGTCAGCCAGTCAGCCAGTCAGCCAGCCAGTCAGCCAGCCAGCCAGTCAGCCAGCCAGCCAGCCAGCCAGCCAGCCAGCTAGCCAGCCAGCCAGTCAGCCAGCCAGCCAGCCAGCCAGTCAGTCAGCCAGTCAGTCAGTCAGCCAGTCAGCCAGCCAGTCAGTAAGCCAGTCAGTCAGCCAGTCAGCCAGCTAGTCAGACAGTCAGACAGTCAGCCAGTAAGCCAGCTAGTCAGACAGTCAGACAGTCAGCCAGTCAGCCAGCCAGTCAGCCAGCCAGCTAGCCAGCCAGTCAGCCAGCCAGCCAGCCAGCCAGCCAGCCAGCCAGCCAGCTAGCCAGCCAGTCAGCCAGCCAGCCAGTCAGTCAGCCAGCCAGCTAGCCAGCCAGTCAGCCAGTCAGCCAGTCAGTCAGTCAGTCAGTCAGTCAGTCAGTCAGCCAGTCATCATATAGTTTGTTACATAACAAATCCAGACAGAAATCCATTTGTAAGATATCCATGTCTCAGTGCCCAAAGGAGGCTCAAGCTGTGAATGTCCTGGCTCGCACGCCACTACCCAACGTACCCTAGCCAAAATAATTACTTCCTTGTCTTAAAGCTACAGGCTGGAATTTGGGAAGCTATTCAAATGGTCACTTCAATTCTTGATATTTACTGTAGCTATAAGAAAGCATTGGTTAATTAGTTAAACCTCAACATACAGCACTATATGAACATAATGCACTATATGAACATAATGCACTATATGAACATAATGCACTATATGAACATAATGCACTATATGAACACTATATGAACATAATGCACTATATGAACACTATATGAACATAATGCACTATATGAACATAATGCACTATATGAACATAATGTACTATATGAACACTATATGAACATAATGCACTATATGAACATAATGCACTATATGAACACTATATGAACATAATGCACTATATGAACACTATATGAACATAATGCACTATATGAACACTATATGAACATAATGCACTATATGAACACTATATGAACATAATGCACTATATGAACATAATGCACTATATGAACACTATATGAACATAATGCACTATATAAACACTATTTAAACATACAGTATTACACTACCGGTCAAAAGTTTTAGAACACGTACCCATTCAAGGGTTTTTCTTTATTTTGACTATTTTCTACATTGTAGAAACTATGAAATAACACATATGGAATAATTTATTAAGCAAGAAAGTGTTAAACAAATCAAAATATATTTTATATTTGAGATTCTTAAAATAGCCACCCTTTGCCTTGATGACAGCTTTGCACACTCTTGGCATTCTCTCAACCAGCTTCATGAGGTAGTCACCTGGAATACATTTCAATTAACAGGTGTGCCTTCTTATAAGTTAATTTGTGGAACTTCTTTCCTTCTTAATGTGTTTGAGCCAATCAGTTGTGTTGTGACAAGGTAGGGGTGGTATACAGAAGATAGCCCTATTTGGTAAAAGACCAAGTCCATACTATGGCAAGAACAGCTCAAATAAGCAAAGAGAAACGACAATCCATCATTACTTTAAGACATGAAGGTCAGTCAATCCGGAAAATTTCAAGAACTTTGAAAGTTTCTTCAAGTGCAGTCGCAAAAACCTTCAAGAGCTATGATGAAACTGGCTCTCATGAGGACCGCCACAGGAAAGGAAGACCCAGAGTTACCTCTGCTGCAGAGGATAAGTTCATTAGAGTTACCAGCCTCAGAAATTGCAGCCCAAATAAATGCTTCACAGAGTTCAAGTCACAGGGACATCTCAACATCAACTGTTCAGAGGAGACTGTGTGAATCATTGCTGCAAAAAAAAACACTACTAAAGGACACCAATAATAAGAAGAGACCTGCTTGGGCCAAGAAACACGAGTGATGGACATTAGACGGGTGGAAATTCGTCCTTTGGTCTGGAGTCCAAATTAGAAATGTTTGGTTCAAATTGCTGTGTCTTTGTGAGATGCGGGGTGGGTGAACGGATGATCTCTGCATGTGTAGTTCCCACTGTAAAGCATGGAGGAGGAGGTGTTATGGTGTGGGGGTGCTTTGCTGGTGACACTGTCTGTGATCTATTTAGAATTCAAGGCACACTTAACCAGCATGGCTACCACAGCATTCTGCATTGATACGCCATCCCATCTGGTTTAGGCTTAGTGGGACTATCATTTGTTTTTCAACAGGACAATGACCCAACATACATCCAGGCTGTGTAAGGGCTACTTGACCAAGAAGGAGAGTGATGGAGTGCTGCATCAGATGACCTGGCCTCCACAATCCCCCGACCTCAACCAAATTGAGATGGTTTGGGATGAATCGGACCGCAGAGTGAAGGAAAAGCAGCCAACAAGTGCTCAGCATATGTGGGAACTCATTCAAGACTGTTGGAAAAGCATTCCAGGTGAAGCTGGTTGAGAGAATGTGTAAAGCTGTCATCAAGGCAAAGGGTGGCTATTTGAAGAATCTCAAATATAAAATATATTTGTTTAACACTTTTTTGGTTACTACATGATTCCATATGTGTTATTTCATAGTTTTGATGTCTTCACTATTATTCTACAATATAGAAAATAGTAAAAATAAAGAAATACCCTTGAATGAATAGGTGTTCTAAAACTTTTGACCGGTAGTGTATATCTTTTCATAAGTATTCACACCCCTGAGTCAATACTTTGTAGAAGCATCTTTGGCGGTGATTACAGCTTTGAGTCATCTTGCTAATGTCTGTATCAGCTTTGCACATCTGGATTTGTGGATTTTCTCCCATTCTTCCTTGCAGATTTTCTCAAACTCTGTTAAGTTAGATGGGGAGCGGTGGTGAACAGCAATCTTCAAGTCTTTCAACATATTTTCAATGGGATTCAAGTCTGGGCTTTGGCTGGGCCACTCAAGGACATTCTTGTTCTGAAGCCATTCCAGCATTGCTTTGGCTGTATGTTTTGGGGCCATTGTCCTCTTGGAACGGAAATCTTCGCCACAGTCTAAGGTCATTTTTCACTCAGAAGCAGGTTCTCATTGAGGATTTACCAGTATTTGTCGCCATTCATCGTTCCCTCTATCCTTACCAGTCTCCCAGTCCCTGCCTCTGAAAAGCATCCCCATAGCATGATGCTGCCACCACCATGCTTCACCGTAGGGATGGTGTTAGATGGGTGATGAGCTGTGCCTGGTTTTCTCCAAATAATAAAAAATGTATCTCATCAGGCCACAGAATATTTTACCTTATGCTCTCAGAGTCTTTCTCGTGCCTTTTTACAAACTCCAGGCCTGCTATCATGTGTCTTTTTCACAGGAGTGGCTTCCGTCTGGCCACGCTCTCCCAGATTGGGGAAGTGCTG